>JACXSJ010000510.1:74400-227101 GCA_014851325.1 Pentalonia nigronervosa | reverse complement strand
ATCCCCGTCCGCACTCGTGTGCAGCGTTGTACGTCCGTGTAACGTCCCTGTTTCGAGCGCGTGCCCGTGCACATGTCGGGCACAACCGCAACAGTATTATGGCCGGCGACCGCCGTGGTGGTTATGTAGTGGATCGCGGTACATGGTTCGCTCGATAACCCCGAGGATATTATTCGCGATGCAACGCACGAGGTCGGGCGCTGCCGCCGCGCCGTGCCAGCCGGATTTGCCGGCGAATTTATTGCCGATAAGTTTGGCCTGGACCGGGAGCGTTCTTGGCACAAAACAAGATTCGGCTGCCAGCAAAAGTACAAAAGTTTCATTAAAGATAAAGAACCACCCTCTCAAACTTTACACTTCACAGTAATTACCATCGAAGCGGAATTTATCTACGAAAATAATAAATGAACCCGCGAGAAATGTACCACCACCGCCGGTGCGGTGCGCACTCTCGTCGTTGGAATGGTACGGCTGCAGAGTTAGACTTCTCCTTTGCGCTCCTCTATTAGAAATATTTAATATTATATTATAATACTTCTTCTGTTTCGCCGTCAGCGCCGTCCCATTAGCATTGTCAGGGAGTTTCGCAGTGACGGCGGTTGCCAAAAAAATTGGCCCTTCTCCTGCTGCCGACGAAAATTATAAAATATTTGTACCTAAAAAATTTTCCCCGGCGTCAGATTTCGCATAACGTATCGTACGCACTCGCCTGCGGTTTAAAGCGCAAAATGTCATTGGTGAAAATCGAAACGGCTTACGAAATAATGGAATAGGTATTATAAATGGTATACGCGTATATTATACTGTAGAAACGCGGGATAAAAGCCATACACTTATCGTTCGATTCTATGCCATTTACACGTTGTCAGCGAAATGAGAATTTTTCAAAAATTACGCTTAAAAATTCGTTTATACGTTTATCACGTGTGGTAAAATTTTTTTATAACGTCATCCACAGTACGTCTAAGAGAATATTATCATGTAATAATTTTATGTTAACGTTCTCTCGTGTAAAAACCAACAAGCTTGTATTATATTCATTAATCTTCGGAATTTTAAAATCTATGTAAAGTTACTTTAATTTAAACAATATGTTGTAATAATTTTCGTATTACACGATATTTTGCAAATAAAACAAAGTAATACACTCACTCTCGAGTTTGATATTAATTTCATGTTTTACTTTAGTTCGTTTTAATACAAAACTTTCACCGTCGAAATATGCACGGTGCGCACCTACTAATTAAAATGTTTTTGAACGTAATTTATGTTCCACCCGACATTCAGCGTATCACAAAATGTAATAATTTTTACTGCGATGTGAAATAAATATAATATATTATTATGTTTTATTAAAACTCCATTTCTTCGTTTTGTTTGTAACATTCACGTACCTACTTCGAATATGTCTTCCCGAAGACGTTTTTGGCCACGGGATCGCATTGACAATGATACCTACTACACTTAATATCGCGCAATTTACATACGACTCAAAACTTTCCACAGATTTCCCTCAGGAATATGAATAATTTGTCGAGTAGTAATATTCATTATGCGAACTATTGCTTTATGGCGGTGGATAGCCAACTAGATGTATACACTATATACAATATAATGTGTGCATATTCCAGCTTGAATACTATCGATGTTTATATCTATATAGTATTATGAAAAACAACAATATTTATTTGAGTTGCCAGAGTGCCGTTTTGTGTATACTAGTAAATGATATTTATATTATACGGACTGGGGAATATAACGATTTGCTTATTAAAATATAATATCAACTGTATTTTACGTTTAAGTTTGTAGCGAAATTATTTTATACTATACTTATATTCCGAATACCTGGCTATAAACTACTTACGTCAATAAATTATAATATTAGAAAATATTAAAAAAAATTGTGCACTCGACAATATTTATTATTATCAATGAATGGAAACATAATCTTATTCTTTGTGTTTAACGTGAATTATAATATATGTACAACGTGAATTCAAAGAAACAATTTGAGTTTATTTGTATTTTAAATGTCAACATTTGCGTGTGTCCAATTAACACGCAAACTATAAATACCTAACTATAAACTACCTGCAGGGCTACAAGTGTAATTTGTCATTTTTATATTTGTTTCTAGATTATGTCTCATATCCACGCTTAAATACATATATTTGCCTTATTAATGTATTATTAACTAAATTGTATAATTATGTACTAATGAAAAATATTAAAAAGGAAAAAAAATTGTAATTCTTACCAATGCTACCTAACTGCTTTCATGTGACAAATTGTTTAATAAAATGAGGAAATAATAATAAACAATTGCAATTCAGAACTAAGCACCTAGGTAATTCAATAAAATTGTAATAATTTTGTATTAAATAACTTTATCGGCTTGATCTTTATATTATATTTCTCGTAATATCTGAATAATTATAAAAAAAAATATAATTTTTACGGGTTTTCAAACAGTAGCTACCACTAAAAAAAAAAAATACTTTTATTTTAAACATTAACATATTTTGTATTAAAAACGTATTCGTTTTATGATTCTGTTAATTTAATTTCATTATACTTTAGTTTGTTTCGGTTGTCACAATGCAATGTCTGCAATGCATGATTCATTTTTTTTAATTATTCAACAGTACAAATTAAAAACACATTTTTTTACTGTGTGATATTTTGGACAAAACTAACAATTTATTCATATCGTTGTTGATGAATATTCTGTGAATTAGAAAATTAATTTCTGCAGTTCACAAAAAATCGATAGTGAACAAAAATAATTCCCTAAACACATGTAATATTTTCTTAAAAAAAATTTTAATACGATTAAACAGAACGCAATTATTATGAAATACGTATAATAATAATCATATTATTGTGTGGTTATTTTATAGTTACAATATTTTATTTTAAATTAATTTTGTGTATAATTTTTTTCTAACATTTATATTTTCAATTGATTTATAATTCTTGAAGCATTGAGTTTACGACTATAAAATGATTAAAGAACAACATTATGATATTTAATTATGATCGAGTAAATATTCTACATGAGTACTTTTCTTATACATACATAACTAATTTTCTATACAATCAATTATAACTATTATAATATAAAAGAGTTATAATTAAAACGCATTTTAATATTTACTTTGGTTTCAGATGTCATCGTGATAGCGAACATTAACAAAAAATAATCGCAATATTTTATATTTTATATTATAGTAGGTATGCTACATATATCATATTATAACAGGGGTCTAACTAGAAAGAAATAATTTGGTAAACAATCTAGAATAATGTAATATCGTTGCCCCTCACCATCAGACGTCTATGGTGCCTAGGATTCACTAATCGATTTTCCAACTACATAAATTTATGTCCAATCAAAACACGTTTATAATTAGTTTCGTGGTGTATACCACGGTACTCTAGCTATACGGAGTTCAGTTTTTCACTTAAAAAAAAAAAAAAAAAATGAAGTTTAATTAAGAAAATTAAATTTACACGGTAATGATGATAATAATATTTACATAATATTGTTATATGTTAACATAGGTTGCATATAGGTATAGGTATGCGGTTTTATGCTGAGATGTTTTCCCTTTTCCTTTTTACCCACTAAAACCCACAATGATAAAATTTAAATTTAAATGATGTATAGAACCGCTTACCCCGTGTTCGTCAGTGTGTTAGATTTTTTTTTCACGCGCTTCCTTTAGTTTTACGTGCGAACTGCAATTTTAACTCCCCGTGGAGGTCTTGGACATGTTATCGGGGGCAAAATGTGAAAACCGTCAAAAGGCGTTTTCCGTGTCGTCGTTGCCGCCACGGCGGTAGTAAATACTAATAATACGCACGTAAAAAATAATAATAATAAAAAGCCAGTCGACTGTTACGCGAAAATGCAATGTAACGTTATTATACCCTATGCAAGGTTGGTTTATATATAGCTCGCATTAAGTACGCAGGTACACTTCCAAAGGCGTTATGTTTTTTTTATTTTTTTAACATTTTATTAAGTGTAAGCGTGTTCATGAAATTTGATTTTTAATGCCGATAATAATACCATAATGGCCTTCGATTTTCACATTTTCCCCAAAACAACATAACGTCCACTCGCACGACGTACGAGGTAGACTACACAATTTATTAACATCGTGTTAAACGTTTATTTGTTATCATTATAATATTAAAATATATTGTCATCCGCGGTTACTATTTGAAAACACGACTGACATCCGTACCCGTTTTTATATAATATATTAAATATATAATTTCATAACGTGGCAATATTATAATAATCGTGTGACGTATTATAATACTATTGAGTACAATTGACGATGATAAATAGTCACGACGGATATTTAAACTAATAGGCTGCGATTATTATTACCATTGATTAAATTAATATCGTGTATTTGTCAAAACGTTTGTCAATCCGAAACGGATTTGTATTTAACGATATATTAGTATAATAATGTACATGCATTGTACGGTATAAAAAAACCTTTTTTATCGATCGATTCTCGCCAGTTCGTTTAACAATGATATTCTGTCTTACGACCGAGACCACTGCGATACATAAATACACAATAAAACAGTTTTTGATTTATTTATTATTATTATCATAACGTTTCGACTACCATTTAGCTCGTTTGTGCGGGCCGGATCTCGGTACATAAATTAATATACACACGACCGGAGGACCATATTTTAATATTATTTTAAGACAAATTATTTCATATTTTTGAGACAATCATGAAATTGGACTTAAATTTGATATTATTTTCGTTGATGAACCCGTGCGCGGTTCCAATATCTCGTGGGCGTGTTACCACACCGATTCGTATACCGCATAAGCGTATTATTTAGGTTAGGGCTGGTGGTATTTTAAATTTTGATACCGGAATCCGGTATTTGTTTACTACCGGTATCTTACCGGTTATACGGTATTTTTGGTAATTACCGAAAATACCGTACATCGGTAATTACAAAATCTTGGTGAACTTCTAAGTGCATCCAAGTTTCTAATCTAGGAAAATTTACCTTTAATATCTATTTTAAAAATCGTGGTTGTAATTATTCATTATTGTTTAAAAATCTTAAAATATTTTGTAATACTATGAAAGGGAGAAGTGGAAGTTTCTACAAAAATAATAAGGGTTCTAATAGAACCGTTTTACGTCTACAATCAGGTTTAATATTCTAAGTCAGAAGTTCTTAACTTGTTTGCAGTAAAGTTGTGGACCAGCATATAAATTACAAAGTAGGACTACGGATTATTTTATATATTATATTGTATATTAAACATATTATTTCATTATGATTATACAAAAATAATAAATAATAAATGTGGGTATACGGTAACAAGTAACAATGGTAGTTACCGAATCACGGTATTCCGGTATTCTGAAACACCAAAAATACCGCCAACGCGCCCTAATTTAGGTACAAGACACGTCGGTACTTATGATTATGATGGTTTGCCAGATAACTTCTGTGACCTGCCCACGACAGGCTTCGACACGATTGCAGCTGTAGTCGTATAAACGGCGCGCACACGGTCGTACGTATCGACCCGGCAGTAATATAGGCAATGGCGTTTTCATCGTTTCCGGGAGATAAAACAATTAAACCGATAAAAATTGAATTTGTTGGCACGCGGCGGCGATCGCTCGGCGTATCTCGCTGGCGGTGCACACTCCGCACAACGCGCTGGTCGGGGAACGAGGCGAGTGGAAAAACCCGAAGGTGAGGTCTCGCCACCCCCCACAATTCGAATGTAATATGGTTCACGTGTACATTAAAAACCGTAAGCCTCCGTCCGCGTTCCAAGCAGCATGGCGGACGTTTCCTGGTTTAAAACGAGCGTGTTCATCGCTCGCATACGTCTATTGCAGTGTAAATGGCGGAAGGGTAGGGGTAACTGTACCGAGTTTCATTCAAGTCCGACGATTTCAAAAATCCCGGTTTCGCCGCCGAAAAGTGGGTCTTAGACATAACCTTCTATCGGTGGGTGTATGGACTAGTTCAGATGCCGTCCGCCGTCTCGGATGGGCTTCTATAATAATACGTATAAGCGTTCGGGTTGTGCAGTTGTACTAGTGCAGTCTCATTCAATGAAAAAAAAAAAAAAAATATAAAAATCATGACGTCACGCGTACCCTAGATGTAGTTTGACACGGGGTACATCGGTTGTTCACTGGGAATTCAAAAATCGAATGCACCCGCTGGCCGTGCACGGTGGCTATGTTTTGGCTTGGCGTCTGTTCGTTTAGCAAAAACACAGAAAAACGGCCGATCGCCGTGGGCCACCCTATTTCATTTATGGAATATAATATATACCTACCGAACGGGGACCGGAGCGGGACCACGAGATGAATGCAAATGGCCGCAGCGCCCGCGTGTTTAAATATTTATGCGTGCAGGTTTATCCGTTTAAAGTGCTACGTAATATTATACCTGGATGATCGGAATATTACAGCATTGTTCTGTTTTCGTGAAATCGTGCGAAATAAAGACAATTTTTAAATAGTTTACATAATAATAAGTCACGCAAATGACAACGTTTTTAAAAATATCAATTTTTTTTTTTATCTTTATCGTTTTTTTTCCCGTTTTTTGAAAGATTACGTACACTTTTAATTTGATACTCTGAGCAGAACATATTATTTCGGAGTATTTCGATGCATAAAAATCATATTTCGAACGAATAGTGAATTATAGTTACATAGTAAGTACCTATTTAAAGTTTAGATGAACGGAATTGAGTGGTACACCCGCAAAATATTGATTCATCGCAATCAATTCGTATAATGTGTATCAAAACACTCTGAAAATATTTTGCTTGCGAGTATAAAAATGTACATTGTCATTTATACGACTAAAAACATTTTAAAATAATGATAGTTTTAAAAAATTGTAAAAAATTGTTTGAAAAATGATATTTTTTATAACCTCAAATATGTAAAGTATATTATTTGTTTATATTTCGCTTGTTTATATAATAAATAGATGAAATATGCATTTCTGATGACTCTGTATTTGTTTATATATTTTATGACAATATATACATTCCTGTTTTATAATCGATGAATTTTTGTGATTTTGAATAAAAAAAATGAATTAATAATAAATAGGTATTACAGTTATAGAGTTTGGTATCGTATTATTGAATCGTGTTATGGTGACACAAAAATGAATAATGATAGAAACATAATATTCAAATTATATTGAAATATATTTTTTTTTGCAAAAAATATCATTTTTTTTACATTGGTGTTATTATTTATCATTTTTAAATCGATAACCCATTAATTTTTTATCAGATTTTGTGGTGCGGTATATTTTTCTGAACATTTTTCCGTATACAACAAAAAATATTGAGTGTTTGACCATTGGTTGTTGTTGCTTAAATATAAATATTCGACATTTAGATTCTATAGGAATTCACCCCGATCTCGCAAGAGACTACTATTCATTATTATTCATTAAATTTGAAGTGATTATATAAATAAAGACTAAATTTGATATTTTTACATCAAATTCGCATAAATATTCTGTTTTAAACCGAGTAGGTATCTACCCGACTTACAAAAAAAAAAAAAAAAAATACCGGTCGACACAATGTAAGAAAGTAAAATAGTCTTGAGCAAAATACAGTGAAAAATACATTCATTAAACTGTAGTGTTTTTGATAAGTGCTTTTAATTATAGTTACCACCTAATATAAAAAATATTTTATTCAAGACCGTAAACCAAGAAAATGGGCGTAGTACGTTAAATGGATCATCCTGTGTAGCCCTGACACCACCGCCGCTGCTGCCAGGGAAACGAAAAAAAAAAAAAAAGGGGTATCGTGAAATACATAGTAGTAACAATAATAATAATAATAATATTATATCAGTGCCCCGGTAAAGGGTCAGCAGTGGCAAGTGCGATAACGTCATACTCGCCACCATGTGCGTGCCACGCAAAAATGGCCGAGTGGAGTATTATAATATTATTACACTGCTGCACAATAATTATTGTGTTATAATATTTTCGTGCAGTTCGCGTTCACCGTGTGGATTCGCGTCATTTTATATACAAGGGCGGATTTTGATTTCCCGTGACCGGGAACTGGTTTCGATCGCGTACGTCCCGGTCGCCGATCGGTTGCCGTATCAAATACCCACGAAGTGGACGCGATCGTGAAGTCGGCCCACCCGAATACGGTCGGGCCAACGTTGTAACTTCGAAAGCCATTACTGGCCGCCAGGGGGGTTACTCGCAATTCTAAAAAGAGGAAGCTTTCGAATACATGCTAATCATAAGCTTCGATACGGGTTTCAAAGTTCTAGGACAAGTTGGGAGGGCCACGCGTAAAGCCGGTCCAATTGTATTGTTTTTGGTTTCGCGGTGAAATTTTGGATTTCTAAAAATAGACTTGCAAGATAACGGGATGAATTAAAAAAAAATTGCTGCACTCAGGCGAGCCGACTTCACGAACGCGAGGAGCACACCGTTTGGCGATCTTTTATCCTCGCGCAGGAAGATCGACGATAATAATGCCGGCGACTTTGTCCGAATATTGCGTTTCGAATTGCAAAATCCATCGTCTTATGCTTAACGTCGGGTCTTACCGAAATATTGTTTCTTCTAGTACTCTATGGCAGCTTTTTCCCGAAAGTATGATTTAAGAACCAATATACACAATACATAATAATAATAAAGACAGTGAAACATAACGTTGTAATAATAATAATAATATGTGTACTTTATAGAGTAGTTTTTGATAATATATTGCCAAGACACATTTGCATATTATTATACGTACGATACGCATAACCGAAAAGCTGATTTATAGTCATTTATAATGGTATAAAACACCGAGGTCATACGTATTATATAATTTATACGATATGATTATATGCTAATGCTCTACCGTAATTACTTGTGAACTCTTTTTATCGGTACGGTTAATTGAAGATACACGGAAATTATAATATACAAGGAAATATAATCAAAACCGTAAGAAATATAATTATTATTGTTATTTCTTGAGTCATATTGCTATCTCTATTAAACTATCAAGAGAATTTATCTAAATTTATTTGATACCTACAAAAAAAAAAAAAAATAATAATAATAATAAGAATTTTATAAACGTATTGTGGTAATTAGAAAACGAAAACTTTTTTCACTAATTATGCTATTTGGTATACCCATGTAATATAAAACCTCGAATCGTAGCAACGAAACAATATCATAAGCAATTTTGTATGCTAACATAGAAATCTGAAATTATTTCTTGTGCTCGTTATAAAATACTATACTTACATTCTTGAGTTTCTTTGATACAATTATTATGCAAAATAAGATGAATAGTAGATGAAACAACAGACGCTTATTAATGAAAATTAATTTTTAATAAGAATTAATAGAATCACTTAAATTAACTTCAATATTGTACTATTATTCCAAACGATATTGAGATGTTAATCGAAATTAAAATACAAGCTACGAAGCACGATATTTATTTATTCTAATATTTTATATTATTTTTCAATAGAATGTTATTAGGTTTTTACTATTTTATAGATCAATTATTTCAAAGGCTCTCTAGTAAATTCGATTTCGATACCTAAAAGATTTAGTTAGATATTTTGTTATTAATCATTGTCATATAAACGCTTTTTGATTTAGAAACATCTGAAATGATTTGTAAATTTTATGTTTTTTACAATATATTAGGGGTGTATTAGGGGATCAACTTTAGAAACCCAACTTATATTCTTTATGCAAATATAATATGAAGACATTTTTTTTAACACATTTTAGTGCTTGAACAATATTAATTAATGCAAAACTCCGCTTGCTTAAGAAATATTTAAAGTTTTTATAAATGTCTAAAGTTGATCGCCCTAAACCCCCTTAAAATGTTGTACAAAATTATAAAACGTACAAATCATTTTAGACGTTTCTAAATCAAAGAACTTTCGTATCATACATTTTTTTCTATTTTGAATCAATAAAGAGGCCGTAACATATGTTTCGAATCACTCTGTATATATATATATTAAATAAAAAATACTTTATAATCAATGCGATACTATGTATATATTTATAAACAAAATATATTATCATATAATATTATATACATACCTATGTATTGTCAGAGTTATTCTATTCAACAAGAGTAGTGAGTGGATAAACCGTAGCCATTCGACATTTGTTCGCGAACGTTATACAAATGGTTGTATTTTCTACTTGAATAGTTTTTTAGTTTTTTTTTCTTTCATTCTATACACCTCAAACATCCTTAAAGCTCAATCAGGCGTGACAACCGATTGCAAGGTATTCCCAAAAGTTCTTCGAAAAATACACTTTGTAGACGCGGATCTGATATTGATTTTTCTATGGTCAAATATTTCTCTATTAGATTAAAACATATTTAAATATTTGATACTATTAATGATACAAATTATACGACAAATTTATTTTATACGTATTTTTTTTTTTTAAATAAACATTCTATTTTGGGTTTTCAACGTATACATCTACGAAAAATGGGCAATGAATGTTGTATACTATTTTAATAACTTATTCAAAATAAAAAACGGAGTACATACCCTTTTTTTTTGTTGTTGCTCGTAATTGCGATAGGATATGATTTATTTTAAACAAAACATAAAAAAAAAATTAAAAGCTAAAATTAAAGTCTTAATGAATTTACATATTTTTACTAATTTAAAAAAAAATTTAGAATATAGAATTGTAATTCAGATTTTAATCGAAACTAAATCAGATTGAATCGCTTGGTTCTTAGTAATGTTTTTTTCTTTAATTACTTTTCTGTTTTTTACTCTCCTCAAATACAATTACACGTGGCTCGTAGATATCCTTTGATTCATAATTTACCACTAAAAATGATAAGGACATTTAAACAAGAAAAAAAAATACATTTATAATTATAAATAAATAGGTATGTTTTTTTATTAATTACATTTTTTTAAAACATTAACCTAACTGAATTCACCATTACTTGTAAAAATAAATTCATATAAACTGATTTAATATTTACTAGAAAAAACACATTGTTTGTTATAAATGAACCTAACGTATCAAATGGATAAAATACATTTTGTTTTCTGTATTAATTTTTTAAAGATACGACCTTAGACATTTTAATATTTATGTACATATTATATATTGTGTGAATCAATATTTTAATTTACTGCTTCTGTATAATCGACATTTTCATTAGGATATTACTTAATATATGCCCATGGTTTTAAAATTAATTTAAACTACTTGACAAATACAACTAAATCAAAAAATTCAAAAGCACAATACAGATGTGTTTTCTTTGAACTATGAGTTTTGTACAAATAACTTTTTGCTTATTCTTTAAACTGTTACTTATTGCAATATATGAATTGCTCGATTTACTATTAAATATTTTGTTCTCAAAAGGGTATTAAGGACGACTTTTGCGTATAAATTTTAATACTGTGTAGTTGATGAATACAAATTTAAAAAATGACTTTTGTTGTTAACAATATACAATTCTAATTTACACATTTTTAATTAATTTATGACATTCAAAATGGAAAAGGAAATTTAACCAAAATGTATAAATAAATTGAAGAATATTGTGTTTTTGAATATTTTGTTTGTTTAGTTATTCAAAATATTTGAAAAAAAAAATATTCAAGTGAGTTTATCATACTTTTAGGGTATTCTCGTTTAAAACAATTACAGATATATTTTTTTATTGAAATATCTTACAGATTTTATAATTTTACAGATATCAACGATTTTTACTGTTAATAAATAAATAATCAATTATTTTATACAAGAAATGTTTGTTTTGCCTACTTCTTAAAAATTAATAATTTTTAATAATTTATAAAGATTATTATTCAAAAAACTACTGTCTAAATATTTATTAAACTATATTTATATTAAATAGGTATTATAATCACTAAAAATTATTAAATAATGTTTTGCATCAGCAATCAGACTTTCAAAAAATGTTTAATTACATCTTATTTATCTTTTGTAACATGTATTTAAACATTTTAAATAACCGAGGAAGTCTCTTGTATAGTATATTATACCGAATATATCTCGTAGGTAACTGTAGATGATGTGTACAATAATTAAAAGACAGTAAAAAAATAGTACTCTTCCTGTCATTTAAACACGGTCAGATTAGGTAAAATGATTACAATGTGTAGTAATTGTTTTCTTTTTCATATAAATCTTTTTATTTATGGTTAATTTAATAAAAACATAATTTTTTATAAGACAATTTAAACGACGGGTTTCCTAGCGCATTGGGTAGATCTTGATATAGGCCACTTAATCGATTACTTAATAAACCTAATAGGCTACTTATAGTCCTTAAACTCGAATACATCTATGGTGTATCTTATTTATTAGTGATATTATATAATTTTAAATCTTTAATTATAATATTCTGAATACAGTTACATAAGTATAGATAGAATTTGTGGAATTAAAAATATTTTGTTTTGAAAAATTTCCATTTTATCACTTACCCAAAACGTCCACACGGACCTTGTTCGGAGTTTTTGACCATTATATTAATGTGTTATTTATGTTCTAGGTTAATTCACTTATGCATGTTGAATATGTTTATATACATGGCGGACATGGTCTATACAAAGTTCTCCTCCTGATAATCTAACACTGGAAATAATATAAACGCGGTCCACTCTGTACACAGAGTTATTATATATTAGATATTTTCCAACAAATAAACGTACCGTCGCCGTATAATGCATACATTTTGTTCAAGTGAAACAATAACGTATTCAGATTTTATACGGAATTCTCGTAGACGGACCTTTTGGTATCATATTATACATGATGGGTACACACTGGTATACATTACAAGGTACATTTTCACAGTGCAGTTTCGGGGCAATTTTATTAACACGATTTCGGAGAGACCGAAACTCGCATTATGTTTACTCGTAGACACAACGAACTTGCGGTACATTTAAAGTTTGTTCGCGCACGTATATGTGCCCACGAAGCGACTCATAACTGATGACAGAGATCAGAGTCAATTATCATGAATCGAGGCTGTGGAATACCGCCGCCGAGCAATATAATGAAATGCCAGATTTCGTGACTGGCGACAGCCGAAATTCCTATTATATATTATACCGTTATTCTCTTTCTGTCGCGATAAAATAACATTCGATAATATTACGTTGGTTTTTATTTGTTTTAACGAACAATACGTCATTTCCATACGATGTCTTGACACGGCACCCCGGATAGGCAATTTCGCTACACCGCCGTCGCGAGTCTACGTTAATTTCTCCGGTATCTCGGCAAGCCGCCCGGGCACGGTCGTGTTGCACACGTGCGGTAAACTCGCGACGCAAGTCTTTCGGTACCGCGCCATTCGCGAGTATAATGATACACTAAATATATATCGCATAGAATGCTTCTTTTATAGCGATCCGGTCAATATCTCGGGAAGCACGAGAAAACATGCTCGCAATCAAATCTAGGCATGCGCCGACCGTCGCAGTAAAGCGTAAAAAAAAACGCGTGTTCTTGAATTTACGATAAAAAAAAAAAAAAAACATCAAAAGTTCTTACGGCCATGTAATATTACACCGGATTAAGACCGTTCGAAGAATAACTCTCGAAACGGCGGCACACAGCCGCGTCTTCCGTTTAATTACACAATCCGAGTCGCGTCTACGCGCGCTAATCAAATCCAATCGCGCATTCGTAGTAACTCATACACACACACATTTATATATAAATATATATATATATGTGTGTGTGAGTGTGTGTGTGAAAATGTCATTACCCGCGTTCGCGGATGCAGCACGCGTGTGTGTCTCGAGGGGATCGTCTGTGATTGAATGTGCGCTAATTATCGCGTGTGCACGGCAAGAAACCGCGGTGGCGTATACGCGGAACGACACCGACAGCATTCGGCGACGGTGTTATACTTTTATAGGAGCGCAAAACATTTGTAGCGGTATCGAGCGCCGCCGTCGCGTCATCGCCACGGCAATATTGTGACGAATACGAGCGAGCTCTTTCTCCCCCTTCCCCCACTCTCTCTATCACTCTCTCTCTATCTATCTATCTATCTCCTTCTCTCTATCTCTCTCGGAGACATACAACGGTTTTACGCGTCGTCGTACCTGTGCTCGCGGAATTGCCGGTGATTTCGATACGTATCTCGAACCACGCGTCTTTTGACCGACGTCCGTTATAATAGTTCATTGACGGAAAGACAACATTTTTGTACCCACAACGAGCTTACGAATATCAACACCTTGTAGTGTACAGTATAAATTGTTTTTATATTTGTGATAAAATAATAGAAACCATATAATTCTCGATCGCAAACAATGGAATATGCAAAAGCCGCTCACGCATATATAGGTATTTGTTCTTATTATTTAGGTTTCTGACAAGTATATAATATTATCCCTCGTCTATACATGTTGTAGTATATGACTTTATATATCAATCGTGTAATATCTATATAATATGCGTTATTTTTAGCGATTTTTATAACCAATACAATAAATAAAAAAAATAATATAACTATCTCTTATCCGAGATAATAGTTTTATACTATTTTGTACATACGAAGTTAATGTAGGGGGAGAAGCAGTTAACCGTTCCGAATATCTGGCACCTTGTAATATATATATATATATATATATATACTTTTTTTCTAGTAATAATCTTGTTCCTTCCCGTCGTACTTATATATATATATATATATATGTACACACCGGTATATGTTTAATTTTATGTTTATTGTATTTAAAAACGAGAATAATTGGGTTTTTTTTTCGGACGCCAGCGAAATGAAACGGGAAATCGTCAAAATGCAATCTCGCCGTAGTTTACGCAGGCCATCGCATCGTCTAAGCATATTTTATTGCCGTGTCGCATTAATCAACAGTAGACGAGATGTCTGCTCGAATGTATTGTTACTATGCGTTATTTTCGGAATAAAATAACTGTAAGCCGGCGCACACACACGATATAGATAGGCGCTATCGCAAAAACATTAAGCGATTTTATTGCTTTCATCGATTTCATACACCGTCTGCCGGCTGGTAAACGAAACGGTGTGCGCACCGCTGAAAAACGATTCATTATGCTGGACGAATACGTCGCGTCGTTATAATTATTACGAGTGTGCGTTTCTCGCAACGGTGTTAGTAAAATGATATAATAATGTATTATGATTTCACGTTTGATGTCATCACCGTCGTACGAGTAAAAACGTTTGTAAAATAATCGCAAAGTATAACTCTCCGGCGTAATGGAAATCTATCGCCGTCACAGTACATAATAATAATATTATATTTCGCGAGACGAAAAATCTATAATATCATCTATGGTCGCCCATGTGTCGTATTATTGTGTTCGGTAGTAATAATAAGGATTATTCGTATATACGTCATTATATTTTTTAGATTACACTGTCGGAAAATAATAAATTTATTCGTTAGACGTACCATGATATAGAAAATTAATATTGTTTTCGTGTGTATTTTAATAATAATATAATATATAGGTAGTACTTAGGTACTATATTGCAGCGATGAGTAATATAAGTATTTATATGAAAAAGGTTTTCTTTTGCTCCGTATCGCCATCGTTATTAATTTGTAAACGATGAATATTATAGTAGTGTTTTTATTAGATATTATTATAAAATTATACATGACGGAGTAGATATTGGTGGAGATGTTAAACAATCGCTTCTCTGGCTGTTTGTTCTAGGACGAGGGTTACACTACTCGAGATCTTAAGTACGTTACTTGAATGCAAATTTCTCTGTTTATACGTTTTAATGTATCATAAATAAACCGTAAAAAAATAAATAATAATAATAATAACTAATAGTTCAACATTTGAATAACGATTTACTAGTTCGTTTAAATATCATCACAATATGGTAATTATAATAAAACCAAATGACGATAATGATGTCTCTTACCAAAATCGAAATGAAAATCACCCTATCGGACTTTCGACATTTTTCAAACAATCCGTTGCGAGTCATTATACTGTTTATATATACTTACAAACAACGTTATTATTATTAAATAAAATTAACAATTTTACTGTTACATAAATAAAATACAAACTCTTAAACTTGACAATATTTGTCGGGCGTCAATGATTGGTACAATTGTATACCGTCCGAGCAAAACAACCAGGATAGTGGTACCCGCTACAGAGATGATCTATATATTTTGAAAGTCTTGATCTCTCTGGGCACTTGGAGTACGCAACATTCGCGGGTAGTCTTAAAAATTTCCATTCTGTTAGTCTGACTATAATATATTAATTGTTACGTCAAAATATACAAGGCTTTTGACGTATCTAACGTTCTCGGGTTTCAGTCGCTCTGCGTTTTTTCTCTTTGAATATGGCCGGCTGCACTATATGGAGGATCAATGTAATTATATCATAGAGAAATTTAATACCTCAAAATCTACGCGTGTTACTCATTATACTGTACTTATCATTTAGTAAGTATATTAACATAACATGCGCCAACGCCGTGATTACCTAATCGCTCCTATACTATTATTGTGAATAGGTAGTCCGAGGTCGTAATAAGTATATGAATATATTTCAGGGTCTTACAAAACAAAAATATGTCTTAACGGAATTGGGAGAAAATATTTTTTTTCTCATTTGACATGGGTATTTTGTTTCCGAGATATGTGAAAAGCGCTTTAAATTCGAGCGGGTGCTTGCCGTCACTAAAATAAGAATTAATCAAAATCTCCGCAATTATTGATTAATTTACTGTTTATAATTTACACACCGGAAAAATCAATATACATCAAAGTTTTGAGCAAAAAAATCGCCGCAAGAAAATATTCGTTTTGAAAAAAATAAGAAATACACATCTGTGTTCTTTCTTTTTCGAACATATTATTATTATGTTTACCGGCGAACGACGTAATATTCATTTGGATTCGTCGTTAAGAAACGTATGTGGACAGCAGCTATATCAGTAAGTGCGATCGTTGCTTCGAATACTCCAGAAAGTCCGGAACTGTCCTACACACACCACGGGACGTCATACACATCGTACGACCGCGGTTGTCGAAGAACCACTGACCGCGGTTAGCACCACACGAATTGGAGTGGTGTGAAAAAGCCTGCGACTTCTGCTGCGCGGGAGCCCGTAGAAATTATTTACCCACGTCGGGCTGCGGAGTGAGATTTATTTTTTTTTCCCCGTGCCTTACCAACGATTACGGAGCGACGGTATTTGATTTTTATGTTACGGCCCCACCTTGCAGGCGTCCCGCCGCGCCACTACATAATACCGAGTCGGTGCAAATTGCAGTCGTATAGTTTTACTGTCGGAAACGGGCCGACCATTACCACCGCGCGCGGTATACGCGGTATATATTTTACGGTGACTTTATTAGTTAAGTTCGTGTATTCATCGTACAGTATAATCCACACAGCTTTAACGAGCGCGTTACACTCGTTTTCTCGGTCAAGTCAATTTTTGTGTTTCGAACAAATAAACAATGTTTATGCACGCCGGTCGTCGTTACATTGTGCACGGCGCACTGTGTTTTTGCCATTTGTTCCTCGTTTAACGATTGTCGTGATTTTACGCGGCATTATCATGTTTTTCCATGTCTGCAGTTGCTGAATATTATACACTTTTTTCTTCATGCATAACACCTATAATATAGTGCTCGGATTTTAATGATCTAACAGTTTATTAAAATATACGCACCATTAATTAAATTGTTTCTTCTGTAACAAATATCAGCGATGTGATATTTGACTTCCGTCACAATTTCGAGTCAGTAAATTTTCAAATAAATATATACATATTATTTTGAAAAGGCGATATAATTTTTCAAAAAAAAAAAAAAAACGGAAAAATTCAAATAAATTTCCGGAAAGTGAATTTTGGAATTAATTTATCGAGAAAAACATTAACAGTCTCAATATATATCAAACGACAATTACACAAAGTACTCAACTGTTTTTGACGGTTTTGTTCTCACTGTAAGAACAAGAAAATCAACACAATGGTTTATTGTGTTTAAAGTTCCGTCTATGGTAATTTGTTTAATTGTTTTTACTTTTTAGGTATAATAACTATTTATTAAACGTGAATTAGTACGTGTCACGATTATTGCTTATTTGGTTTTTATAATTCAAAGCTTATAAATAACTCATGGATGCATGGATTTTTATAAATTATATATTAATAATTTATTTTCGTTCAACTTTCACGTCGGCATTTTCGTCTTGTTATTTAACGTTTATGTTATTTTCATGTACGGTATGTTTCCTTTATTGCGTTAACAAAAATCTGGCATAAGCTCGGCTATTTGAAAAAAAGAACCAAATAATAAAAAATTTAAACATTCCGAATTAAGTCGAACATAGATGTCTGTACATAATATCAAAAGTCTGTGTATTCAATAGAGTTATATTCCGAGAAACATAATGACGATCAATGTCCTTTTCTAAAACTATTCAAGAGAATCAACAAAAACCAAAATCACACCATTATAGAAATGTAAACTATGTAGTAGGTTCATGCTTTAAACTTTTATTTTTTTTTCTTTATTTAAAATCTAAAATCAGTATATCCTCAATTAGTAAGTTATATTATGAAAACTGTATCTGTTAAACTGTATTTGTTTAATTTTAACGATAACTCAACAATAGTCAAGAATTAGCCTATATTTCATCACGGAATATGATCGGTAAAAAAATAAGAAAAACTACAAAAATAATAAATATTTATAAGTTACATTTCGAATATTTCGGTGTTCAGACTTAATTCTCACTAGACTTGGATTGGTAGTTATTCATCTCAGATACGATTTTTTTTTACGATATATTTAATATTTTGTTTGCACATTTATTGGCCAATAACTCTCATTATAATAATATACAACGATATCAAGAGTTTTAACCTTCATTCGACCACGACCCATTTAAATCATTATTTGTTTATTGCGACTCATAAGTGTTTAAAAAAAAAAAAAAAAATAAAATAAAATAAAATAAAACTGATTGATTTTATTATTTGTGTTAAAACATACCAAATTCCAATTAGTTTAATATCATTATTATTATAACTATTATGTTAATTTTATTTGGTACGTTTGATTATTAAACAAAACATAATACTTTTACTATATACCCACATACATAATTATTTTTAATCATTAAAAATATATCGTAAATAATTAGTAGTCCGTGACCCACCGCGGTTGACATGGCAATATAATAAAACATTATAATACAATGCACAACATTATTATGTAGATCCGACTCTGGCTATTGGCCGCGTATCGTCATTTAAGGCGTCGAATCGATTTCATACGGTATAACTTTATCATTGTTATCAGCCGTAACAGTACAGTCGTCTTACAAAGTATTACATTTTGTCGTTTCGGGTATGCATTATACGTAAGCAGCGTAACGGCGGCGGTTTGTATACGTTGAGAATATCGGATAATAAATATCATAATATCAGATAGCGGGCCCGAGGCTTTTACGGTGGCCGCCGAATATGTGATAAGCATAACAACCCGAGCTATCATACCCGACGGCTAATTACAACGGCGACCGGCTGGTAAAAAAGGCCGACGATGGATCTCCGACACGTATTTGTTTGGATTGAATTTTTTTTTTTTACAAATCCGCTCAATGCGCGCCGACGCTATTAATTGGGTACCGTCCAGAATCGTCGTGTAAGGTATTTATACCAATTACGCGATACGATATTGCCATAACGCTTTGCGATAATTGATAAAACAAAAAGAAAAAAAAAAACTGGGAACGGTTTATTTCGGTAAATAATTACACTCGTGTCTACGTGCCAGGCCAGGGTATCCCGAATTTGTCGCAAAGGTAATTATTGTTTTTATCCCGAGTGCTCGTAACACGGTTTGTGTAGATTTCGCGAAGACGAAATGCTGATACGATCGTCGGCAGTACAGTTGTGAGTTGTGGTCGATTTCGTTTCGACAAATCGCGAAATCAAACGGATTTTTCCGCCCAGCTAAACTGCGCACGAAATATACACACAAACGCAACTCATTGTTTACATAGATGATTAAAGTTTCATTTTCAGAGATATTGAATTGCTTTAGAGCAGTGCCTTAGTTTATATCAGTCGGCAGCAATGTTTATGAAAAATGGATTTCAATTACGATGATTGGATGTGGTCGTTATTATTAAGTCCTTGTGATATTGTCTTTGTATTGCTCGTGTGTATCGTACTAGCGCTGTCATACTATTGATTAAAATAATATTTAATATCACAATAAATGGTATACGGCATGAGTATTTACGCAGTACGTTTGTTGTGCGACAACCTGAAAATTGTTACTAAAATAATTTGTAATAATTAGTCCGTCAGCATAGTAATATTATATACCATTAGGCAAAAGGCGTTATAAAAAGGCGTGATGATTTTTATTAATATTAAGGAGGATAATGTTATTATGTTTTAATTATTTTTATGAACACTTAAAAAGCAAAAAAAAAAAAAACAAAAAAAGTGGAATTTCAATAAATACGTATATTAGGTATGTTCAAAATAATTTTGAAATGTAATAGTCTTTGCTGCCTAGAAACAGATAATATCATCTACATATTCGGCATATTTTGGAGAAAAAAATTAAAGATTTTGAAATTCTGTTCATTTTGACGACTTAAAATTAATATCACTTAGGCGTACATGTTAACAAAGCAATTGACAATGTTCTCACTGAATATTAGAGTAACGTGGAGTTATGTTTTTGTATAGTTCACCGTTTGTATCATCTAGGTATGTCCTACTAATTGTTATGCGCACGATGCACCCACGAACAATGAAGAAACATTCGCCAAAACGTGTTTAAAGAATGCGGTAAGCTTTCGAGTGAAAAACATACGCACGGAGATAGTAAATGGACACTTTGTGGACATCAATCGACCAAAATATTATACGTATATTGTGTACCTATGATATTATTATTATCGTTTCGAACTCATAATATGTTTTCGTGACGTAATCAAAAACGCGCGGTGAAAATATTGTTTTAAATCCATGATCAAACATCGCTGTTTGGGATTGCTGGACGCGGGCTCAATTTAAACGTGAGAATCTCACCATCTGATGACCGCGTCTAAGCAAATAATTAAACGATTTTTCCGGGCGTTCGCCGAGCAGCTGCACACGGATTGGTCGTAGCGTGGACCAAAAATATATAAAATAATAATAATAATAATAATAAAAAAAAAAAAAAAAAGAAAGACCAGCTATGACGTTATCGTCCGGATGTGTATTATCGACGCCGATCGGAGTTTGGGTGACGTTTTTGGCGTGTGTAAGTGCTGCGCACAACGATGTCGCCGTTTCAAAGCCAAGTTTTTGGAGTACCGTTTTTTTTTCCACGAGTGATAAAAAAAATGATTTTGTGTACGCGCGCGCGCGCGCGCGCGTGTGTGTAAGCGTTTTGTGAGTGTTGAAACGCGAACGCGTGTGGGATGAGAGGAAAGGCGCTAAAAGTTGACGGCGGGAGAGTGCAGTGATTTCGAGGAACCTGTCTCGTGGGTTTTGACGACCGTAGTGGAAAGTCATAATGACGAGATGGCGGTTTTAATAAATCCTTTGTCGCTTTATAGCGGGTAGTGGCGGAAACTTTGCCGTGCACTTGATTAAAAAAAAAGTTACTTTGACCAATATATATATATATATATACAACGCTATGTATTATACGCCGTGCTTCACAACGCCTCTCTTTCCGCCTCGCCAGCGACACGTCATTTGTGCCGCGAGATCTCGAAACGCGTCTCTTTCTATCTATATAACTGTCGACTGCGTAATTATTAAAAAACAGTAAATATTGTAACCGCGGATCACCGAAAGTTATACTGTATGTGGTAATAACCACTCAATATTCACTTAGACGCTGCGTTTAAAACGACCTCGGTTAGACTCCGTCCTTCGTTGCGGTTTTTTACGTCCGAATTTTTTCGATACATTAAATTGCGTAAGCTAACGAATATCAGACTAATAGCAGTCCTGTTCTTTTCATCACGACACTTTAATATAATAACACATAGTTAATACGGTAAAGTGTTGTGTGCCCGACATTCATAATATTTATAATGACGTTCGTATTATTTGTCCGAATACGCGATGCTCCGCCGTTGAACGATTCGCGTATAGTAACGATCAATAAAAATAAATAACAATTTAAATAGTTTACAAATACCTTCAAATAACTTTTTAACCAGCTTAGTGCGAGTTCTAAGTCAATAATATATAATAGCCGTATATCAATGTACAAATATTTGTTTGTGACGTGTGATTTTTGTAAAATATTATGAACAAACGTGTAACCGTATTGCGATCATATAATAATATAATGATGCTTATGTGAGTAAATAATATTAAAGATTTATGCGATTCGTTTTCAAAAATTATGTTTTTTTGAATTTGAATTTGAATTTGAACATTTTAACAAAAATAATTGTTTGGATAATTTATCTTTCTAAATTGTTCAACAAAGCGATTTAATAATTGGCAGAATACCTATAATTCTATATATACATATTATATACCTACTTATTGTATTACCCGGGATGGATAGGTTTGTTTTAAATAATTTTTTAATCTTTAAAAATGTCATTGTTAACGAAATTACCGGTATTATTGTGTACATTTTCGATGAGTATCATTTAGTCTGTAGGTGAACCGTTGGTTGAAAATCCTACATACGATTAACCGTAAAAAAAACTTTTCTTTTGGGATCTACGCAACTTACTTTGGATGGTTGGCGCCGAGATTTATGTATAGTAATAGCGAAATACGTTGTGACAGAAAATTGTTCCATTTTAAGCGAAAGACCGAATCCCGTAGTGATCATAGATATTTGTGGAATTAATGAAATTTCACAAGACGCAGGTACAGTCGGCATAATTGCTTCTGTGGTATAAGACATAAGACGCACGATTTGCTGTCTTGTTCCATCGCAAAGCCACGGGGTGGTTTATGATCCTGAAGTAGCATATTCGGGATGCCAATTTCTAATACTAATTCATGGTAAGGCAGTATTGCAGGGTAGAGTGAATTCATAAACTCAATCAAATAGTAGATCACTTTATAGTTATATAAACAAAGACACTGCTGTGTCTGTAGTTTTGGGTGTTTTTATATTTAGAAGTAATAATTTGTGAAACTGCTTTGTTGATTTTCTCCGCAATTTGATTTTTTGTAGTTAACGTAGCACGTCCACAAAGCCAAATATCTAGACAGACGTTATCAATAAGTTAATCACATGAGTTAAAATGGAAGTTAACAAGCCAGTTATGTACAAGTTATATTTGGATACTTGGTTTTTAAAAGTCCGTTACAAAAATAAAGTAATATTTTACTGTAGCCATTTTTAGAATTAGCTCCATCACAAATTCCAAGTTGAGCATATGAAAATTCTTCTAAATGTTGGTCGCATTATATATGAACTCGGACATTAATAGTCAGTCGATAGTCTTTTGTATTGAATAGTTTTAAAAGATTTAAATTTCACACTAAATTAGCATAATACCAAAAACTCTCTAATGCACTTTTTGATATAGTTGCATATTATGTTAATGTACCTCGCTAGTGAATATCATTCTCAACAAATTTTGGACTCGGCACTATTTCACTATTTATTGTCCTTAAGTCACTGAAAGACCTGAGGTCCTTTTATGTTATGCAAACGCAGTCTGAGGTAATAGCATTATCTATAATTAAGGTGAACAGTATAAACTAGGCCAAATGCAAAATATCGTTCTTATACCAGAGTACCTAACCATTCACATATAGTAGGTTTTCGGTTAAATACTATCAAACATAGGTACATATAAAACATTATTAAATATATATATATATATATATATATATATATATATATCAATAACAACAAACAAAAAATAAATTGATAAACTTATCCGAATTTATTACCTAACTATTATTTATTATTATAAAAAAAAAAAACGTATAATACTAAATAATAATAGAACTCTCCTATGAAAACAGTTCTTTAATTTTATATTTTTATTAAGCTAAAAAAGTGATTAGATAATTAAATTTTAAATTAAAACCCTACGATCTGCTCGAGTTGTTAAGAAGTTTTTTTTTTTGTAATACGAGTTGTATTAGAATATAAAAATTATGAATATTTTAATAAAAATACGAACTACTATTATATCAATTTTGTCTTAAACATACATAATGAATAGGTAAACATATAAAAATTATTCAAGATTTAGAATTCTTTATTATTAATATTTAGTGTGAATTTTGATTTCAATATAAACTGTGCTCAATTTTTTCTATTTTTTTAATTTAGAATTTTTTCATTAATATCTTACATTAAAATTATTTCGTACTAGTTAAAAATTGGACTTTAGTTCAGATATGTTTATATGATTTTCTCTAATTTAAACATTCGTCTAAAATTCAAACGTGTAATGAAAACCATTCACTTAACATGCTACACATCGAATTTCAAGCATTATATTATTCAAAATATCAACTTATTCTACAATGAATAAGTTTGTTTTATTTGAGGTTTTTTTTTTTAAACTCGTATTGAATATTTACTTAAACATTTTAAAACGAGGGTAGAATTTGGTTGTTTAAATAAATAAGTTTTGGGTTTGTATTATATTTGGAATAGAAACTACTTGCCACAATGTTGTATAATATTATTATTTATTATGTTTTAAGATATTACTATTATTGTAAATGCAATTGTATTAATGTATCATGAATAAGTATGTTTCACTTACTATAACAAATAATATTCTTACATAATATAAAATATATAAGCAAACAAATAATGATAATTTGATATACAATATTTTAATTAGACTCGTTATGTTATATTAGTATAAAAGTTTATAATTTATACCTTGTACATGATTGTCTACAAACAAAATTAGAGTGACTAATATTATTACATTTTCATAAAATATTCAGATAATATAAATGAATATTTTAGTAAGTATTAAAAAAAAAAAACTATACGAACATTAATGCTTTTTATAATTATATTAATATAATAATTATATTTTTGTTCCAGGTAAGAATAAATTGATTATAATTCATCGTGGATAGACTGTTAAATATATATATGTGTGTGTGTGTGTTATGTATATGATCAATAAAAATGAGTAAGTTATTATTTACATTTTACTATATTTATAACGATAAAAATTAAGATGTTTCAATGAATATAGTAGGCATGTTTGTATATTTATTTTAATTTTAAATATGCACGAATAAATTAAACAAAAGAAGGTACATCAAATATCTTGCCTGTATAATAATATTATATAATTTTATTTGTGATTTTCAAATTTACGATCCATGAAATAAATTAATATATTTATTTTTATACAACACAGATTAGTGTAAAAAAATTGATTAAAATTAGTGTTTAATAATATTCATACAATTTAATTTAAACGTTTAATTAAAATATATAGGAGCGACTAAAAACGAATGACATATTTAACGTTAAACGCAAAAATTAATTACTGTTTAAATTACTAAAAAAAAGTAGTTTTTAAATTTTATAAATAAGTATTGATTTGGCTTAATTTATAAAACACATTACATTTATATATGCATTAATTTTAAAATACGTTTTGGACAATTGTAAAAGCAGATTTTTTTTAATTTTTTGTAAATAAATCGACTACCTAACCGATTAATAAAAACTTCTTTGTATCTTAAAATCCTTTCGAAACGTACAATGAATATGTGTCAATTATTTTTTGTTCCACAGTATACCTAGATAGTGTAAGTATTAATATTAAAAAAGATAATAATAAAAAAAAAACTATCATCATAATATTTTTAGTCCTTCGGATTATCTTTCCAGAAAATAGCTTTGATCCTTTTTCTTAAAATACATTGCAATTATTGAGTTTGTAAAATAACTAATAACATCAATACCTTGTTTGATATTCTGATGAAATGTCTTTTGAATTCGTTTGTGACTTATTGTAGTACATTTTAAATTAATGTTAGAAATGTATTTACTGCGGGTACAAAATCGATATCTCCAACTGAAATTGCGTAGTAGCATAATAAATTGTTAGTCAAAGTAATATAGAATTTAACATGATATAATTACACGTTGTTAAACATATCTCACAACTATAAGATCCACTCGAACGGCGTCTTTTTTCGAAAAATTCCCGTTTCGTTTATATTTTAAGTGCTCCGAAAGTATGAACTGTACCTAACATAACGTTATTAAGTCGGAAGCTAATGCATATAATAACGTACCAGATAGGTACCGCAAACGTTCATGTTATTCGAACGAAATTGGATTTTGATTCGAAAGCCGCACAAAATGAAAAAGGTCACTCAGTATCATTATTATAGACGCCGATAGACGGTTATAAAAAGCATACACAACATCCGCCATGTTTTCCGGCGTGATAATAATATAATGTAATTTGTTAATTTGTCACGGAGATCGATAAAACTTATAGTTGCACGCTTCTCAAAACATATTTATTGTGAAACGCTTTGAACGAATCCGGCAGTACGGCAAACGATCACGGAACCTTTCAATCCCATATATCTGTTGTACGAGATACCGTGATGAATTTCCCAGTTAGTTAAAAAAAATTATCAGTCGTTTCCATAAAGTAATAATTATTCGTCGTGCACCGAAACACCGACGTATACCAATAATTATAATGTCGTATTATGTCGGTGTAAAAAAGCCCCGTGTGGCATATTATATATATTGGCCATAGTATATTATACGATTTTCATCGAATAAAAAGTTCCTAAAAAAGTTTTTTTCACGCATACAACTGATGTAGTATTGTCTGTATAGGTATATGCACTGATACATAAGACGCACATCATACGGTTTATTTATAGATTGAAATCTCGTAAAATAGTATTGAGTTATAATGCTTTCAACAGAAAATATCAAATAGTTTCTGTTAATTTTGAGTGTACGCTATGTGTACGAAAGTGTACGAAAAAGTGTTACCCAACGATCGATAAAACCTTCTTGATATTTCATTATTATCAAATGTTCATATTATATTAACGCATACGTACAATTGACAGCTTTTATAGTAAATAAAATATAAACAAATAGGCAGAAATAAAATTATAATCTCTTTCATAGTCTTATAAAAATTGACACCTTGGCCACGCATATATAGTTAAATGTACATCATCAACCGATGTATACGTTTAAGCGAAACGTATTTATTATAGAAACAGATATTTGTGTACTTTTACGGTTTTCAAACAATTCTTGGATTTCGTGGTTTACGACCATCTGTATCTGACACGATGGTTTTTTTTGGACAAAATTACCCTCGCGTGCATGCATTTCCTTTCAATCTGTAAATTTATATTTTGTGGTTCAACTGTGCTCGACTATTAAATGCATTTTTTGTTTGCTCGCTCTCCCACCGACTGTCGTTAAAATAAAACGGAACACGCACATCGTCCTTAATTATCTTCCCGACTCTCTATGTATATAATAATTGTTCACGATCATCCAAGAGCTGTATATTTTCTAAGTGCGTAGGGGCTTTTATACGTAGGTATGTGAAGTGTTTAGTTTGGTCTCTTACAATAATAGTATTATGTGCACGGTAAATGTTGAAATACAACAATATTATGTGTGTTATATTACGGGAGCTCGGAAAAAAAAGACCACGACTACCATAAAACACTAGCCGTAAACCGCAAAACCTATTCGAAACATTTACACCCAGTAGGTTAGGTGCGTTTAGAGTATGTTATAGTTTCAAAAACGTATCGAGTCTAATTAAAACGTTAAGCGAGAACGAAAGACGCGGGGCGAAAGGAAATGTAGAACGACGACAACCGGGACACGGAATTATACTCGGTATGCGGTAATTCCTCGAGAGTGTTTTCTCGTCGGTACCGGGTATACCGTATAACCTCTAGATACCCGCGGAATCGTATGACGGGTAGTCGTAATAGTTTAGTTGACGAGGTGTGGGTAGGGGGGACGATGGAAGGTGCGAGAGGTGGAAACGGAGAGTGAGACGCATGTCAAAAGGTTTGTGTCTCGCCGTACGTCTCGTTTAGTCACGTCCGCCGATGCGAAATTACGACGTTTAGTCCTTCGTCCTTTGTCTCGCCTCTACGTCTTTGCGTTAACAACGACAAGTCTCATTAGTCTTATACATAATATATATATATCTATATATATATGGTCATTGGTACCAAGAGGCTGTTGTTGATAAAATACATACGGTTTTAATGAATATTTGTTCTTATTCCTCGCTTTCTGTTCTTTTTAATTTGATATATTATTATTGCTGTAAAGTATTTACCGAACGAGCAAACAGCGCAGCATATATATATATATATATATAAACGCTCACAGATCTGTGCCGAACGAGTGGAACCGTGCGCCCGCGTAGTTTGCGAGTTGTTCATTGTTTATTTATGTCAAGGTTTTTGTTTCCCTCGGCCTCGTATAATTGCGTTTCCAATAATTGTATAGATTTATAAAATAGGTTCGTCTCCTGTCCGTACGACTCGCACTGTACAGTCGATACACGCGGTGACGTGTTTTATAAGCGTATCGGTAGTCGCTTTCTTAAATCTGTCATTATTCGTCGTTGTGTACTTGGACGTCGGGTTTTGTACGCTTTTGAATTTTTTTAATTTTTACCGATTTTCCCACCACTGCCGAGATCTGAAGGAAACAAATCGCCGTCAGAACAGGCTAGAGCTCATTATTCGGAATCGCGTACAGCTGCTACGGCGACACACTCGCAAAAAAGCCAGTTTTAACACGACAATAACGATAATAATAATAATAATAATAATAATAATAATAGTAATAATAATAAAATCATGCGCTGCAAACGATTTCATCAAAACTTTCCGGTTTAATTGTTTTCGTTTTGGCGTAAACCAGGGTCTCGTCAAACTTGCCGAATGCCAACGGTTCGGAATATTGTTCGGAGGGTGTCATAATATTAATATCTTTCTGCGACGATAACGACGAAGATCTGCGCGTATAATTTTATAATATGCGTGCACGTATGACGGCGATACGAGTAGGCAATTTCACTACACTCGTGCGTTTTACAAGCACTGTAGTTTAGTACCGCAGTGAGTTTGTTCGTCGGACGAGTATAAATAAATTGCTGTTGTTGTTATTGTTATTGTACAAAATATAATGTCACGCGAGTTGGAAACAAAACCTATTATTTTAGCGTAACGATAATGATCGTACAACGATGTACAACGAAATGTCGAAAGATTTTCGGCGTGCCCGATCGATATTTCTTCCAGCGCCGACAAATCGTGACAGAATTGTTGAAATTTAACACCGGAAATCGACCACGAGAAATAAATAATCAAATAATTAGATAGAACACTTTACCGATTTATATATAATATAACTCGATCGTATATCGCAGTAATATAATATTTAAACAAATCGTAAATAACGGCAAGCTAAAATTAAACATTCATCACATACCTACTTATTTACTAACTACGGGAAAATAAATTATCATTTAACAGAATAAACCGTAAAAACTGAATACCGTTCCGATGTGCGTAAGAATGTATAATTTAATATTTGTATATTAAAAAAACCCATTTCATTAAATATAATATAAACGATTATTTTATATTTCAATCTCGACGTAAACAATAACCCGGACAGTATACACAAGGCATTATGTCAGGCAATTTAATTTGATTTGTTCGTCGATATTATTGAAATTACTCATTCACGTCGAATGTAAAATAAAATACCCAAAGACTTAGTTTTAAGTGATATATTGTTTCTTTGTCATACTAAAGAAATATCAGCAACGTACAAAATCTATTAAAATGCTCAAATAATAAAAACATTTTGTAGTATATAATTTCTTTAATTTCTTTTTCTCTAAATCGCTATAATCAATTAAAAGTTTTTTTTTTACACTATCACGACATTGGTATAAAATCATTTGTCTATATGATTTTTAGAAAAAACAATTAATTACATTAGAAAGTATAAAATATGTTGAACAATCGTATCGTTAGTGTTATAAATTATTAAAATGCGTATTAATCATACAAAACGCGCTTTTAATGATTTTCGTTCATTTCGTACTATCAAAATATTAATAATGAATGAATAATTTTGATAATTACATTAACGAATGAAAAATAAATACAGACACTCGGATTATTATTATACCCGTATAAGCGAAAAGTGAAAACTTCTGGGACGCTCCTTATCTCATTATTTTTGTATCAAGTTTCGCGTATATGTTAGAACCAGAAACCATTCCATTAGACGAACTACAATTTTACCTGTGAGGAATTTTACGCAAGTATTTATTAAATATGCACAACTCTTCGGCGTATTACGGTCCTTTCTCTCTGTTTATCTCCTTATTCTCCGTCTCTCCATCGCCATTCCCTCCGAAATGCTCCTCGCCGCACTGCCCGCCCGTCGCAAAAATTATCCCTTTTCTTATATTTCTCACCCGGAGACCAAGATCTAATACACACCCAAATGCATTGAACGGGATATTATGCGTAGAACGGTTAACTCGGGCGCTCGACCATTTTATATCGTTTACAGACTTTGACGGACATGAATATAACTGTCATGGGGACGGCGGTGTGGGCTTTGCGCACAAGGTATATTTTAAACTTAAAACAATATTGAAAACCCGAAAAATATGAGTGCATCATGTAGCGAATTACCATCGGAAAATTAGATTCAAACGTTTACCGAAAATGAAATGTACTTTGTTCGCGCCCGAATTGATGCAAATTAGAATTCTGACACTTCTTTACGATGATGTACAGGTTTTTTTCCACAGAGAATCTGGCGTTCGGTTTTACAATTATTTTTTTTTTTTTTTAGACGTACATCATATTTTCCATAAACCAAATACGTTTACTTTTAAAAGTATAAAAAACATAATTTCTAATCCTACATTTTCTGTGGGTTTGACAAATACAAATCATTATGTATATGCTACCGCGTTTTATTATAATACTCTAACGTGTTATAATTTTTGGCACAAGCATTAAAAACTATTCTACGAACTATCGTTAATGATTGCTTGTGTTTGTGTATTTTCGTAGTAATAAAGGTAATCCTGCATAAACGGAAATATGTAATAATTTAAATTACCAAAGGATGATAGCTTAAGGTATCCATAAAAGCTGAATACTAAAAGGTTTGTACTGGTCGTTGTTATAAAAAAAAAAAAAATAACGATTGATATACTTCAATGAAGATAAAAATATTCTTATTGTTATTTGGGTGCATAGAACGATAAAATTGCCTGCACACAGTTTTTCATAAATACGTTTTCAATGAGCTTCTAAGACTCGTTTGATTTCTAATAAATGGCCGATCATTTCAATGCTATTTTGATTTACTTTAAAGTAAATATATTTTATCTGAACAAATTTGAACGTTTTGGGTTCTAAATGATAACTGTGGCGATACCGTTTTGAAATAATGGCATTTATTGTGGATAATTTCGTTCAAATTTCCAGACGAGTATGCTAATATCAGAACAAGCCTGATTAAAAATATTTTCAAATCAAATTTTCCACGACGATTATTATACTATACATCGTATATCTGTACATTATGATGCCTAACACCTGAATTAAAATATTTCCATACAAAATGTGTTTGTCGAAGTGTAGCACTCGTTGGGCATCTATAATATTTTGACATAAAACGCGGTGTTCATCAATGGTGCACGTGTCGTCCGGGACATTGATGGAAAGCAAAATTACTTCATCAATCAATGTTTATCCGGAGATAATAAAAACGAACTGTTCAAAGAATATTAAAATAAAATCGTCGGCGGCGCCCGCTCTGCGCACGATGCGGCAATGCCCACCACGGGGTCACAGCAACAACAAAAACATTAATGTTTAGTTTACCATATAAATTATTAATCGTAAATACAATCGAACGATGTCTGGACCGTACCGCGACGGCGGCGTGAATAAACGGTGCGGCCAGATAATTATATTATATTATATTATTATTATTATTGTCGCCGACCAGATTAGGTTAGGTTTTTAAAAATACGTGCCTCGCAAACTCAACTACGCACTCACCGACGCTGCAACGCCATTCGGTTTAATTTGTTGGCGGGCCCCAGACAAAAGGATCGTTTAAGAATTTCTTGATATTACAACGACCGCCGCCGCCGCCGAGGTCGGTATTATATTATTATTATATACGATTGCGATTATTATTGTCTCACCGCGTAATTGTGTTTACCGCCCGAATCGAGATCTAGAAATTCTTCTCTCCGTCCGCCTCAACCCGATATCTATCCATGCCGTTATATGACGAGGTTTTGCTATATCATTTATTTATGCAACCCAACGATAGAAAAAAAAAATTGCCTTTGGAATTTCGGATTATTTCCAAACGGTCGTCGGGAAAATGATTACGATACTCTTGTGTTCAGCTCAATGTTGGGCACTATTGTAATGTCTCTCTATACTGTAACAGATATTCATATTTTTTTTTATTATGAAAAATTTAGACAGACGGATGGTGCAACGGTGTACATTAGCAATAATAATATCGAAAAAAATGTATCATAAATAATTGACATTGTGAATAGAAAATTATTATGGCTCTACTTAGCACAGTTCTTATCGTCCTTACTAACTAGTGGCACGATTCAAGGTGCATACTGTTACTGAGAAAAAAGAATACGTCTTGCGCGTTGAAAAAATAAGAAACTCGATATCAAATAATATGGTTTTAAGGAAAAGCGGAGAATCTAATATATTTATTATGTATATTTATAATATATTTATATAATATTTAACTTAAAAATGTTTATGGCTTTCTTTGAAAATCCAAATTAGCCTGAAATCTTTCGTTGGCTACGGCGAGGATAATGCTACATACAAAAACAATAGAAGCATAACGAGGTCGGAAGATATCTATTTTTGTCATTTCCCCAGAAAAAGACAAGAATTTACGCTGTACACACTCGACAAGATAATAACTATAATTATTAGTACGTGGACAATACATAATATTATGTATATTCAAAAACAGTGCTTATTATAGAGCTGTATTATACGCGTAACGTGTTGATGGTTCTTTGGGAAAATCCGCTTTTGTATTTTTGTCATTTGCTGTTGGCGTGCAGTCGTTCTTTATTTCCGTTTTAAACCAAAAAATATAGATCACGAGCTTAGTATGTCAATTTTGTTTTAAACATTTTGCTCATAGTGCGACGTATCAAAACTAGATTTAAGTAGGTATGGCAGAATAACATAATAAATAATAGTTTAAGAAAACTTTTTAGTTACAGCGCACATAAAAGTTCTCGAATTATTTGCCACACGACGTTACTCTGTTTATTCGGAAATACAAATAATGGAATTAAAATATTGTATTATTTTTAGTTTAACGAAATTTTTTTTAATGTTTGAAAATATTGAATACGATTTAAATACATCAACATAAACTATTAAAGTATTATATATGCATAATTTACTCACGTGGGTTTAGGATACTTGACTTACATTGTAAGATCATGGTCGTATATTATGTTTAAAAGCTATCAATTAAAAATGACGGTCAACGATTAAATCTCATACTGATTCGGCACGAAACTGCGACACGCGCCGTTCATTTTGATCAAATGGGTATATTCTCTAATTATTATTGCAAGTGTGTACACGTATCGAGTGAACGACTAAACTTGACAATGGTTTAGTCCTCAAATTTCAAAATATTCTTCTCCGGTCTTGTCGATGATAGTTACGTTGTTTTTTTTTCTTCTCGAACGTCCATCAATGGTGTATATATAACCTCGGTTCGGACAAATCCAATTTCATAGACGTCGTACATTTTTTGTTAAGTAGGTCAACGTCTAAGTGGAACCAATGAGCCATGTTCAAACTTTATTAGTAGTATAATGTCCATGTATATGTGTGCATAGGATTCAGTCTGCAGATTTGATTCAATATTGTACTGCACGTCTGGTAATGTACAATACGTATACATAGTGATAATACTATGAGGGCAGGGAGTAGGCAGAGAAAATTCATAGTAATAATTTTTACCCTAAATCGTGCGGTGCATATGTGTATGAATGTATGCTATATAATATTACTTCTAAAGTAAATTATTTGCAATATACTTGCAATAAAATATAACATTTTAAAATATCTATAAATATTAACAATCGAATTACTTATTGTATGATATGGTTATCGTTCCATTAGTACAGTTTTTGTTATTTTTAAAAGCTTTCGTACATATATTATTATTAAGTGCATATTAAAAATGATTTTTGTTTTTATTTTCTACCATAGACTGACTCTAGTTATTTTATTGAGTGCTTAATAAATTGATTCATATTCTTATTTCTTGTTGGATAATTCAATTTTGAGAATGCATGCACGCAAATTAGTATATTTTTACTTAAATAACTTTCATATAAAGCACGTTACATGTAACCTAACTTATCCAGCCACTCAAAATTAATTCATAAAATGCGTTTATATTTTATATCATTCAAATGAAAATACTATGATAATATTATCGTACGACTTACGATTTTTGGAACAAGTCTGTATTATTTTTTCCATCCCGTCGAATTTAAACCATTTAATCTACACTATGCAATGTAGTGTACACGTCAATCTCCCAACACATGGTCTATCGTCCGTAATAGGGAAAATCTTTATTATACATCACGTGTGCGTAATATTTTCTGATACTTACAACTGAGGATGAGTGATAATAATAAATTAAGCTCTCGTAAACAGAATAAAAGCGTGTAGCGTAATAATAATGTAAAAATAATCGGGATAACTCAGAGCAAACTGTTCTACAATAGCTACCATGCCGGAGTATTATTTTTCACATAGTTTACTGTTTGGTTTTATAGCGATCGAATAAAATCACCGAAAACTGTTACTTCTATCTCCGGTTCACGTTAACGATAAAAGGGGAGATCGAAAAATCGCATGTAACAGGTGTGCATATGCGCTTATTGTGTAATGATGAGACGGTTAGACTGAAAAAACCATGCCGTGTTGGTTAGGTCACATTTATACATGATAGATGGTTAATAATAATATTATTATAAAAGGGAAAATCATATTAAAAACGTTGCAAAACCTAATTGGTATAATTAAAAAATTTCAAAAATGATTTTCCTAAAATATCGATGGTGGGCTAAAGTCCATAGTAAAAAACCCCTTGTCACTCAGTCATCTGTATTGAAATATTACTAACATCACAAAGTCGGTACAGACGTATTATAGCACTTCGAAGGATGACCTGATACATCTGAAACAGAGTACAATATGTATAAATTAATTTCTTTCGACCTTTCCATCTTCATCTTCGTACCTATTTAATGTAATGTATTTTTTTTTTATCATTCCTCTGTCATGCACTACTAGAAATGATTATAAACTAGAGAAAAAAAGCAAATCCGAACTCCACTCGTCGAACAGGATATATCATAATATGGTCGTAAGCAGAACGGTATCAGATGAGATAGTGTTTGGCATTCATCTACAAACCTTCTGCTCGTCTGCTCGACACAGTCTTTTCGTAATAACACAAGCCATCATGGATGTTTCCAATTTTATCCGTAAGTCATTGAGATCCTGACTAGCCACTTGCACGTACATACTACCACTCGCACGACGAAGCGTATCATAAGATTCTCAACTTTCAGAAGTTAGACGAGCAAAGGTCACCCATAATAATATAGCTAAGAGGAAGTAACAATTCTAATGTAACCGACACCATTATCGGTAAACCGCCTCGGGCACGGTGAATAGTATAATAATTGAAACAGTAAATCTGTTGACTACGTGTTTCATCTCGATGGCTTAGGATATTCTAATGGTGGGGGAAGCAGATCAATAGAAAGGTAAAAAGCCTTTGGCAGGAGAAGAATATGAAGCATTGAAGGATCGTAATGAGAGTAGCAGGCTCCAAGTGGCTCTTAAAAAAGGATGTACGCCAAACATGACAATATTCATATGCTAATATCGTGCGAAATGAATTAATTAAAATTTTTACTTATAGTCCGATGTCCAATGTTCTTGTTTGAACTGAATTATTGTAACTTGTAGACTGATTTTTGATTGAATTGGTTCATTGAAATACAATAAGCAATGTTGCATAGAGGGAAGTATTGCAGCCTTTACCCCTTCTACTTCTCCCCGTAGTGCGATATCAAGAAAAAAGTCTGACTACTGAGACATATATAATTCGCGATCCACCTAAATATGAGTTTGCACTATATAAAATAAATTCACATAAAGTATGTAGGATAAGCTGATAGATTGATTATGCTGATTTAATTTTTCGGTTATTTTGTCGCTTCGGTGCAGAACTCGATTTGATGACACTGCTCTAATATAGCTACTGCACCTAATGATTAGAAATGTAATTTATTTTCTAAATGTTGCCTGTTGTAATATTATATTAAATGTATTTAAAGTATTATAAATTTAACTGATAACGATAAAGGTACAAAAAAAGGCCATAGATAATAGTATCTGGAAACGTCTTTAAGAATAAGTAATATTTTAATTTAAAAACGTTCAATATTCAAACGTCTCGGATCTGTTGAAAAAATTCATCAGATGTTTTTCTAAATAATATAATAATAAATGATCTGGTTATCATATTTCAATAGAACTGGAATGAGAAATGATTTGACTTTTGTTTAATTTCCTGTGTAAATATGTAAACAATAACATTTTTTTTCTTTAATTCATTTATAATGTCATGAAAAAAATTATTTTCGTTATTAGTTCTTTTAAACAATAACTTTAACTACACATTTTTTTTTTTCATTGAAATTAATAACTAATAATAATACAAATAATTATTATTTAACAAGCCAAAATTTAAAAAGACAAAATATTATTTTTTTATATTTTTTTTAATCTGTAAATAGATATTTATTAAATAAAAACTACTTTTATATATATATATGTGCCTACATATTTTGATCGACACTTTCTTTTTTATATTTTAGCAAAAAATGAAAGAATTTTGTATGAATTATTATTCTGTTTTAAATTTGAAGTCTAAATACTGTATTAGTTAAAAAAAAAAAAATGACTTAATTAAATTGATATGTAATAATGTCGAAATGTATTATTTTTTTTAAGTGCTTGCAGGTTATCTTCACTGTGTAGCACTAAAATATTTCGTTAAGTAATTATTATGCAAAATATAAGCAATTTATTATAGAAGAAGATACTGTTCACGAACTAATGAACTGTAAATAATTGTCTACAAAATACTACCTATTGAACTGTTTCGATTCGATAATTGAACCGTTTTCGTTTAGTTTTAAAATATCAGTATAACAGGAAAATTAAACACAACCAAGAACGAAACCGCTTTTGTTTGACACGAATTGAATATTGTGCGCATACGATAACAGTTTCGGGAAATCCGCGACTGTTCAAAGTGCGCATAACTAATATAACTACAGTAGGCGGGGCGACGATCGAAGATAAATAATTTATGATTTATATATAATATATTTATTTTTAACGACATTTTTCTCGTTTTGTGTATATAGGCTCATCGATCGGTGCTAAAATTGTGTTTGGGATATACGGGTTAGACCTGCTACGGTGTTATATCCCGAACCGTAAATTGTTTACGTGTATTATAATATACGTATTGTAGACAAGGTCAGGCAAATTGTCTTGATATTATTATTTTTTTTTCCCTGTCCCCGGTGACGTACCTTTCTCGACATGTCTGTTGGCCCGTAAATCATTCCGTGGCATCCTAATTTCGAACCTAAATGCCCGTCGACGTTTGCGACGAAATACCCGTTTATCGCGCTCGCATTTTATTATACCACCGTTGTTCTATTCTTACGATACATATATACATATTATACAGGTACAATAAATGTGTATTATATATATATATATATTGTTTTATATAAACGTGAGTACAAAGATACTAACCGATTTACGCTAAAATGTATACGACGGCATTCGAATTCATTCGGATAGTGTTTAACGAACGAAAAAAACATATAATCGATAAAATAATATAAATAAAATATGAGGATATGATTTTTTTTTTTTTTTATCACATTTTCCAAGAAAAATATTATTTATGTTTTTTGATGTTTCTCGTTGTTTTGTGTGTAGTATAAATTTACTTTTACTATTCAATTTCGCTTTATGTATGAATCATAACTGGGTGGAATTTGTTTCGTTTCAACGATTACAAGTCGTAGAAGATGTATTACCTTTATTTTAACAACTCGTGTTTAACCGGCTTACAACTACTGTCTGCTGTTGTTTGATTTCAGTATTATTTTCGTTAACACGTTAAAAATCAAAATAATATTACAATTGAGAGACCAACACGTAGTTGATTTTAATATTACAATATGCTTTTGGCCCACATCAGTTCGCGTGGGCCACGCGTGGTAGATATGGCAAGTATAATTGGTGGGTGTACATTGAACACTGTACATTTATACAACAATTTACTAACAACGGTCGTTTAGTTTAACGAGGAAACTGGAAAAATGTCTACACGTGTACCGAAATTGCATACCCAAGACGCCGTGCCATAATAATTTAATAAATATTTCTGGGATGCATGGCAAAAACGTGCGACTCGTTATTACACTACTATAATATATGGATATCGACGAAAATCACGATGCCTCGTGGAAAAAAAACACGTAAACTCTCATGACTGAACAATCTAATATGGATACTTGAGTAACGGTGTTCGGCCGCATTAATAACGAGCGACTACAACAAATCTGTTTTACAACAATCATATAAATATTCGGTCCAATAATTGCTCGGGGAGTTCGGTTTCGATGCGGGCTATTTAAAACTCTAGAGACGCAATACCCAAACATGTATGTGTGTGTGTGTGTGTTTAGTCGGATCCCGTTTTGCATCCCGGCAAAGTTTTGATCCCCTTTGGATTGAGAGGCGATAGCCGTATTTTTATTTCTTATCGTGTTTGCAGTATCGAATCCTGTTTACGTATTATTTTTTTCCAGAGTTTTATAAGTTTTCCCGTATAATATATTTCTTCGAACCGAACGACGATCGTACGTACATATACCGCTCTGATGATTCATCGTGGTAGAGCGGAACGTCTGCAAAATCGCCTGTTTTAAATTGTCTGCCCTGCACAACAAGTCTCGGCGTACGTGCCAAATATAATATCATCATTACATACGATATCTGCGCTTTTAGTTTCAATTTATTCTGCGCAACCGTCCGTTTTTGATTCCGTCGTCTTCGGATTATATTAATTACGACGCTTTGCACTGCCGGAGAATGCGAAAAATTTTGGCTTGTTCGTTTAACAATAAACGCAAAGTATTCGAACTCTGTAGCAGTGCCGAGAAGTTTTTTTTCCGCGCCGAGTGCTCCGATCAAACGGTATACAGTATATCAATTGACGATTCAGTCGCACGACTGTATAGTTTTTAACCGCTTTAATTTTATGGCCGTGCACCATCGGACAAGTATTTCCCGCTCGTTTCATTTGGCCAATCGTCCGAAGTCGAAAATTCTTTCTGGAGTCCAGTGATCCATCGCCGCACAACAGAATACAACGTATACTTGAACGTGTAATAATAATATGGTATCAGAGCAGTCGATCGCGGGCTGACAGATCTTACGAATTTCGAAGAGTCACGATATAAGTTTCGGAGGAATTTAATTTCGACTGCGGCCCCGTGACTTTATTTCGCGACCGTGCTATATTGTTGTGCGAGGACATAGATAGTGTTCTGCCAAAGTGTACTGATATTATTATGTCATATTCGGCTGGCTACGCGCAATTCCACCAATATTGCTTAATGTAGATCGAAGACAGTGTTTCATAATAATAATGTAAAAATCTGTATATGATGTGTGCACAGGATTATTCAAATTAGTTTCGAAACGTTCTTATTGATTTCCGGATTGTTACGAATAGTATAATGGAATTGGCTGCTAGATTTTAAAAGCAATTTCAATAATTTCAATTCCCCACCAATTTCTTATACAGACTACCACTGTCTACATTTAGTAAATATAGTTCAAAATGTTCCGACGTTTTTATATTTAATTCGATTTTATTGTCATTATTAATTATATATCCGTAAGTGATAGTAAGTATAAAAAAAATTGCATAATCTGAACACTTCATAACCGTATGCAACGTTGCTATTCTTCTTGTCATTTATTATTGTTCTTTGACAATAGACATTTTTTTTAAATTTATTCGAAAAATTCTTGCGTTCCGCCAGAGATTTGGATGTGTATTGAAAATATATTGAGGACTGATTGGGAAAAGCACCGCATTAAATATCAGGAACCAATTTGGATTCAGCAGGCTAAGCGTCGCTAATTATTTCATGTTCCATACGATAGTTTTTGATAATAACATATTATAATAAGATTGAATTTCCTTTAACTAATGCTATAGTATTATATATTTTCACTTGGAATATAATGTCATATTATCTACTTACGGAGTGTGACCGCCATTGAAATTCTCGTACGACCCAATAACACTTGGCCCGTGAAGGATATTAAACAAATCGATTATATTATATCTAACTGTTTAGTGAACAAAGGGAGTCCTGTTTTAGACAGGACAGTTCTTTAATTCAGTCATGAATATTTACTCAAACATATTATTATTCTGAATAAATTGTTTTAGTCAATATTGTGATCGTGAAACTAAGAGACTTTTGTAAAAAAGAATTTCGTAACGCACTTTAATTTTCCATATAAACATAAAATATTACAATTTTATTTACATGAATATCAATATAATGATATCATATTTAATTTGATCAAAGTCACCATTTGTAATTCATCAATTTATTATTTCGTGAATGAGAAATTAAAGATGACTTATCATTATGCGATTCGGAGATCATATCCACGATATCGAGAAAAACACGGAATTGTCGGTAAAAATATTTGAATTCGTACTGGATGTTACCAAACTCAAACAATGGACGCCATTGACACTGCAGTGTTCTCGTCAATTGTAAAATATTCATTTTAATGCAACGCGGTATAGAACTTGAACGAAAAGATGACAATACATCGTGTCGCGAATTGAATATTTATAGTTTCCTACTGTGAAACAGCGCCTCTAATAGGAAACCTGCGTAAGGCTACGTCTAAAATAATACATTATTGGAGTTATTATTTATTATACTCCCTCAATATCATTATACGGTGTTGTGTTGTCGAGTTATTATCGGGCATCAGTCTCACACAGTGTACCGTTTTAGTATACTACATTTATAATGTGTCACCGCACTCGTTCTATACGCGTACATCCGTTAAAAACCTATAAGTAACGTTAGATCCGCTTCCAGACTCTGTAGCACGTAGATTGCTTACATTGGAAAGTAGACGACCCACCCCTTCGCCTGTGCACCGCATCCGAAAAAGTAACAAAAAAATCTCTCTGTAAACTGTCAGTTTGAATGTCAAAACTTTTTTTTTTATGAACCGTATAACACTGTATTGATTTCAAAAAGAACGGTGATATAGTGTGTGTATATATATATTTATGTTTCCGCGTCGCATGCGTTCTAATCATACACATTGACGTGACAAATCGAAAATAAATACGAATATATATATATATATATTTTTTTTTATTTTATGAGACAATATATATATATACTCAATGGGTACGGGACTTTGACAACGTCTCCGTTTTATTTGTTTGTGTTTTCATTTTCGATTTTAATAAAAAAAAAAAACCGAAATCGAACAAACAATAATTCAACGTTATTTTCTCGTGTTGATCAAATATTATATTGTGCCGTGAAACACACCTGTGTTTTCGTCAGCATAATACGTGCGCACAGGCGTCCCGGAAGAGGCACTGCGCATATTATTCACTTGTAAGCGTATAATATATTATATATTATTATAATGTGGGTAATGAGAACGGAAAGAGAGTCGTCTGCAGTCGACGATAATAATAATAATAATAATACTATATATATTAACACGTTTTCCTAGTCTCGGCGCGCGATTGTCGCGGCTGAAAACGAGCGCATTTATCATCATCTAGTTGCATATCGTCGTTCTTGAAAATTTGTCCAACTCGACGTGCAAAAATAAGTCCCGTTATCGCGGTCCTAACAGCCTGCTGCAGCGGTCGATAAACTCATATTTTAATTAAATAGCATAATAATAATAATATGTATTAGACTGACCTGCGTGTGCACGTCGGCGAAATTATCGCGGAGTCGGACGGTAAAACGACATCACATATATCGCCGCTGTACGTCTACAATATTATTAAATTATAGTATAACGAGTCTCCCGAGGAGATTGAACAAACGACGACGGCGACTATCATCCAGACCATTTGTCTCTATCCATTCGCGATTTTAGAACAAAGTGTCTCCGGTTCATATTTCACGACTCGACACACACCACTGCCGAGCTCGACACCCTTCGTATTGTTGTGTGCACGCGGCCCGTGTACGGATGTGTGCCCCTCCCTTAGCCGCACACCTCCCACTCAGGACCTCCCGCAGTATTATGAATAATAATTAACCAGAGAATAATGGGTTATTTATTGACGGCAAACGTGCGGGGTGGGCGGTGAGCTTATTCCAAGCCGGTTGCTTACAATAATCCCACCACCTCAGCCCTATTTCGCTGAGGTGAGCGGGTGCGGCGGATTCGTCGACGCGTCGATGGTATGGTGTAAAGGGTTAATTTTTTCACCTCTCCGCCGAGGGGGACTTCACCGACACCTGCACAAACGGGAATATTTTACTGGCCAGTGATAACAATAGTAATAATAATAATAATAATAATAATAACGGTAATATATAGGAAAAAAAAATCGCGAAAATATTTTATATTATATATGTATATAATAATATACGTATTTATTACCCATATAGTCCGCCCGAATGCGCTGCAGCAACCGAATCGATCACCGAAAATAATGACAAATTGCCACCGTCGTGCCGCACGACCAGTTGCCACTCCCTCCCCGTGTAACGTCCCTCCTCCCCATCGTCAAACCCGCCTTTTGCAGATTTATAGATGCGCGAACGCCAAAATTCTCGGGGGATGCAGCCGCGGCGTCGTCCATTACACAGAATCGCCCGAAACGGGTTTTTGACCTCTCGCTCTCTCTGTCTCTCTCCCGTTCGATCCACCCCACGAGCCCATGTGCACTACACGTTTCTATAATATATTATACCTGAAAACCTATATATATGTGTGTGTGTGTGTGTGTGTGTGTGTGTGCACGGGTTTTTCGTCATTCTACACACCTGACCTCCTCGACCCACCGATTTACCTTTTTTTTTTTTTTGTTGTCCGGTTTGGCGACGAAATAATATATTTTTGCGCTCTTACCGTATATTCAACAGCAGCAGCTGTGCTGTTATGCAGCAATAGTGCTTTGCTCGATACGCGGCAGCCCAATAACATTGTTTTATGTTATTGTATGATATTATGCCAGCACCTCACTTTCGTACTCGGAACTATAATATCCTATTACCGACTCGGTCGTTCAAAACGAGTTTTTTTTTTTTTTTCATAGTACCTACCTAATAATTTATCCTATAAATCTATTATAACGCGTAAAATTATTTCACTAATCGCTAGTACCTACACTGATTACCAATAGTACAACAAGACTGTAGACGTATTATATGTTTCCAAGTTTTTGTATTGTCACGTTATACTTTTTTCAGCGGCGATAAAGTTTTCCAATAACATTATTTAATTGTGGCGTGATATAAGTTATCTTTGCAACTTTTACAGAAAGCTAAAAAGTAAATGTATAAAGCACATGTAATAATATAAGACTTCGGTGGAACAAAAATAACAGTTCTTCCTTGGTAATAACTACTTTTTTATGGTGCTCGTTTCTATGTAGCCGTTCATTCTTTAATCCTTTTCACCCTAATAGCTTAATAATATTTATCTATACCGTATAGGAATTTATGTCGAGGTATATAGGACAAAGTCAGAAAACATTATTTTTTATAACTCAGACCTAATGATGTAATGCAATGCTGTTACATACATTGAATGGCAAGTATTTATTGTAAAAAAAAAAACGTTACATGTCATCTGTTATGCATTTGTCTTAATCATTAACATTAGCATTTACAAAATTTGGTAACATTTTAAAGTGCGATAATATCGCATATCCTTATTAATATTGTTGTGATAATAATATAAACACCATTTATCTAAGTTGTAAAAACAACAAACAAAAAGCGACATTCGTCCTAATTCCGCGCATTGATTTTGAATTTTTTATAATATTTAGTTTCGGACGGTTGGAGTATTTTTCCTCGTTAACCTAGGTCAATAGGTCAATGTAGTTTTATCCGTTTATTTCGTATACTCCATATAGTATCTGAATTATGCCTTCGTCTTCTATGCAAGTATGAGTAACCTACTGTAAGTTTGTTTTTTGAAAAAAAATACTAATTATGTTTTATATAAATATTTTTAATTTTCGTCTACTCGAGAGTTCTATCAATGGACAGCCTCCCTCCTTATATAAATATCATCATGTACATTTTTGCTCCATATAATATTGATATATTTGCTTATTGTACACTGATACAGATTAGAAATTTAATAAAAAATGTTTATCTTACACCGTTCTCCATTTATTATTATGTATGTCTGCACGTGATGTATATCTGTCAGTGACAACTAATTTGTAAGACCTCCAGCGTTGTAGCGTGTGTATGAAAATAAAACAAAGTAAATTCATATTTTTATTCGCAACTCGGTTATTGGTACAAAAAGAATACTGTTTAGTATAATGGTTCCGTTTTTAGGTCAGTCATATAATAAAATTCTCATAGTTTCAAATCAGTGTCGTCGGGCAAGTGTGATAAAAATAATAATAATAATAATAATAAATACAATTAACTGATGAAAATACTACAGTTGTCTTCAAAATAACGTAATATCTAGTATAAAAATCTAAATTTACGGTCTTTGTTCTACAATGGTCGTGTTTTTTTTTTTGGCAATAATCTCGTCCATTATATTTGCGTCCGTCTATAGTTAAATCGTATAGTCAGTTGACATTTTTCGTCACGCTTCTCGTGTGACCTGCTTTTGTTTCTTCCAGATGAAACTATTTTAATTCACAAAGGCAAAACATTATATTTCGCATTTTTTGTAAGTACTTTAGGTATACGATATATATTTATTTGTATTATATTGTAAAAAAAAATATAAAAAATATATTTATATAGGGAAAATAAATCAATAATAATACATTAAGCAACTTAACTTACAAACATAGTTTGTTAACTAAATAATTTAAAAGAATATATCTTTACACCATCCGACGATTTCGGTGGGGCTGTAATTTTTTTTATGACCCGTTTCAGAATTGTGAACACGTATAGATATTTTTTTTAGGCGACGGTCGTTCTGCATTGTGTAAACGTATCACGTATTGAAAAAATTCAAAAATCTCTTAAATTATTATTATTTTATTATTATGATAAATTTGTTTACGTATAGTTATTAGAATTATATTATTGTTTATTATTATTTTGCCTTTAGCCGCCGTTATAAATTATAAATTATAATGGGCAACGCACTAATTGTAAAATTAGCTTCAATCAGTTATTCAATTATTTATTATGTCTCAACTAAGTAGTAAAATCGTAAATAAATACTATTAATTAATAGTATGTTAAATTTTTCTTAAACTATTGTACACTTAATTTTATAGTATAAAATATTAAAAGTATTATTTATTTCGTATGCGTAAAGTTTATTAGACGATTCTATTTATGCTATAACGGCAACTTGAAATACAATTCAAATTGTGAGTTCTCAAAGACGCGCGATGAGGGTTAAGTATGATAGTGTAGGGTAAACAGTTGGATACTGAAACTCGGATGATGGCTGGGAAATATATATATATATATTAAGTCGGTGGAATTAGGATTTTGAAATTTATACGAACCAATAATGAATGTGACTCTGCGTCTCCAAACAAGATATTAGCAATAAAGGTAATATTGATAGTGCATCTACTATTAGCAATGTATGTCTGGATTAAATTACTGTGTGCACGAAATTATCTGAATCTATTGATGAATGTTCTCTTGACATCAACAGTTTCACGACGTTTTAGATGGGCTACCACTATAACCATTAATGTGGTTAATTTTCCCCCAGAATTGGCGGTAGTTTATAATGTTTATATTATGTTCATCAAAGTTTTGATAGCGGATCGGCTCGGACATTCGACCAAACAGTTCTACAGAGATGTATAATATAATTAGATTTGTGTTGACCTTATTCGTCACCTCCGGTAAGGACTGCGTTCTGCATGTACGGTGACGTGTTTTATATATAAGTAAGGGATTTAATTACATTTTCTTGTAAAGGTAGCTTTTAATAACAATCGTCCTCTATTCTTTTTCGTTGCATGCTCGACTGGATAGATGTAACCCGACCCGGCGTATTGAAAATAATTTAATATTGTATTATGTTTCAGTCAACACAGATAATGAAAATAATATGTTATATTTGGGAGCAACAATTATTGCAGTAAAAGCTTTGACGAATTATTAACTGTCACTGCACAATATTGGGTTACACGTCAAATAACTCGATAAAACATAATATACAACGACAAATGATCCGTGACAAAATAACCGGAAGGTACCTATACTGCAGTGTAGTAATTTATTGCCCACCAGTTAACGTTCTTCGATTCGAACAGAAAAAAATTCAATTATCATATCGTTTTGCTCAACGGGCGCGTATTACACTCGTCGCCGCCCGTACTGTATTTTGAATAATAAACTGTTTAAAAATGATAATATTATAATAAACGCTCTCACTGAATACAATAACTATTGTACAAAGTATCGGATTTCAATCGTGTAATCGACCGACGGCGTCGGACTATGGGAAAAGTCTTCTGGCCAGAGCTCTTTCCAAGACTGTGGTCGGTGACCCCGTCGACCGGTGGTTGACGATTGTCGGAGGAGGAGAGTTGGCGTGACGAATTTCAGACTCGAGTACAAGAGGTAGACATATCATAATATTGGTCAGTTACCCTATTTGCGGTTTTCCTGGAATAGAGAGTGGAAAAGAAAACAGCGACCTTTGACGAGTCCCATTGTTTTGCGGAAAGTGTGTTTCACCAAAAATGGAGCCAAGTAGGTACTTAGTGTAGTTAGCTAATTCGAATTGTACGTAAGTAGTATACTTTATGGGCAAACTATTTTTCCGTAATATGCATAACGACCCAACTACTAGAGTTTGTTAAAAATTTCAGAACTCTTATTCAAAAGTGACCGTTATCCGAGTTTACGGCAAACATATTATTTAAATGTCGTGAGAGACAAAAATATAGCCTATAACAGGCAAATATAACACCGGAGCGGCTGATGTACTTTATTTTCAAAAAAAAAAAAGTCTTTTGACGGTCAAAGAGTAAGTTAAATAATCGTTTTTAAATTTGAAATAGATAAAAAGAATAATTTTAATGAAAATGTTCACTCTTTTATCATACCTGTCGTATTAATATGATGGCCACTATTGGTTTTAGCATTTTCAAAACTAATCGATTTATCGTAAAATAATAAAAATAACCATTTGTGGACTGTGACCAATTAATCCTGTTCACCTCCCGTTCGTAATAATGCCACTAAGTTACCAATTCTAATGATTCATCGACACACATGTTTTTAGCACACATACCAACGCAGTATTGGTTATATTTAAAAATTTAGTTATTTCGCGGTGACACGTCACGATACCAAAGCTATTTTTATAAAATAAATGCAAATCTGTTTACCACAAAATGAAATTCTTATGAAACTGCTTTATTATTCAGTCATATACTCGTATACTCGCAGAATTTATTTATGTTGTTATGGTTTTATTTAATAAGTATAATAACGAGATTATAAAAATAAAATCAAATGTATATAGTTTAAGTACAATATACAGAGTGATTCACTATAAGCAAGCTCACTCCTCTTTTTTTCTTCATTAATGCATTTATTTGAAAACTGATTTTACCATAATTTTATAATATACTTAGAGATTTCAAAAAAAATTATTCGTCAAAGAATTTAAAATAAAAATAGGAGGTTCTCGTTTGGAAAACAAAAGTTTGTATCGCCACAGAACACTCTTTAAATAGTACAAAAAAGAATCATAAATTTGAAAAAAATGGGCTTTGAGTGAATATCATAGATTAGAATTTAAACACACATTTAATTTACAAATGAGAATGAGCGTGCTTGGTGAACCATCCTGTACAATTAACTTAATATAATATTATGTAGGTACATATATTGTCTTAAATAATTATATCTATAAAACGGAATTACAGTAGTTGTTGGGTTTTAATTTAATCTCCGAGTCAAAATAAATAGCTATATTATGTTTTGAAACGTTTTGTTGTTGTCATTTTGAGTATTCGTATCAAACTGCGTACTGATTACACACATGATATGTATAATTTATAAAAGCAAAATTCGGCTCACCAGACAATTTATATCCAAAAGCGAAGCGGAACCTTTGGTGTACGCGATTTTTAATCTTCTCAGAATATAATATAGAATATTATTTTCACGGAGCGAAAATAAAACATGTTACTAACAAAACAAATTAAAATAATACACCGGCAACGCATAGTGCATAGCACACACAGTTTGCACTGCCCCACCGTTTTGCACGTTCTAAATTTATGTTTTTTTTTTCTTTTTATTATTATTATTATTTTTAATCTTGCCGAAACCGTAACGGCAAACAGTTTGCATGATTTATTATATCGTACGATTAAGAAAAAACTTTTATTTTTGGTTTTTTTTTTTTTTTTTTCGTTTTTAATTTCCGACATAAACCGACATATACCTACTATATTGTTGAACAAAATATTATGTACATATGTACACGACGCACAGAAGGACTGCGGGGTGGACTAGGGTGGGTGCGCCGGAGGGGTTCGTTCTCGATCGTTGGAAGTGGGTGGCGGACAATGGAAATCCACCGTCACGTATGCGGCAGTGGACGTCCGCCGCCGGTCGGGTCAAACCGAAGATAACACCGCGTCATATCGTCGCAGCCGAAAGGGCGTATCGATAGGGAAAATGTCAGTTTTCGGTGGGCGGCCATGGCGTTTGCAAAGGCGGCGGACAGCGCTGGATGCGATACGGCGCGCACAATGGGATCGCGCCGGTGAAACGCGGTACGGGCGGCGCGCGAGGACTCGGCCAGAATTACGGACATTTCACAGCGTCGTTCAACGGCGGCTCAATTATCGTCGGTAGACTCCGTTGCCGGTTGCCGACTCCCAATTCGTGGATTTGAATTGTGAATTCTGAACCCGTTGTGTGTGCGCGGCGCTGCTCTGTTGACACAACACCCGAACGCTGTCGCTGGTGGCCGTTGGCCGATTTGCATGCGACCGCGGGGGATGAGTCTCCGCTCGCGCACACCCCTAAAACTCGCACCGGCAAACAACACGATTGAAAATTGCGCACAAATACACTCACTCGCGCGGTCACGCGTTTATGTATATCAAAATGATTTATTCGTTTAAGCTGTCCCGAGACCACGCACACCGCCGTCGGTACGTATGGGTACCCAATAACTGACCACGCGCCACGATATTAGAAATTTTCCCCGAGTGTTGGGCATATATTACGTATGATGGTCGTCAGAAAAGTGTTGCCGACCAAGTGTGACGTCACGGAGGATTGGTTGACGCTCGTTTTTACAGTTTGAAACGATTAAATATGGTGTGCACACGTGTTAGGCATCACACTACAGATCCCCGACAAGACTGATGTATCGCTGACTATCGATCGCGATTCGCGTCGCTTTCCGGCTAAAAATTCGGGAATGCCAAAACCATATTGTTTATAATACAAGCGTTTCCATTCTCTAAATCGGGATCCAAGTGAATAGTCAAAACCGTAATCTTATTCCATGATAGTGGATAATCTAGAGCAGTGGTATACATCTCGAATTGTAGTGTTCAGATGTCGTTTAGTCTTGGAATAATCCTCGTACTTTAACCATCTCGGTTACAAACAATACTATTTTTAATGAATAATTTTACAAATTATCATCAAATTATTCGATGAACCTTGCAGTTACGAAGAGTTAATTTTTTTAATCAGTGGATTTCGATTTTAACAGGTAGGCAAATAACCCAGTAGTGGCCGTATTATTTTCATAATCAGGTGACACGTTAAAACAGAATTATCGATTTCATTTCTTCTGAGTAAAGTGATGCATGCATGCTATATAGTAATATATTATATATAAATTTATACGCTTGACATTGTACGAGGTTATTTTTTTTCCTGTGAAATACTCTATAGAGGCATTACGAACTGTATAATAATTTATTTAGATTAACGAGATCGTCGTGTAACGAATTCGTTATACTCAGTCCGAAATGTTTGCTTATTGACTCGTCCGACCGGAGTTTCGTGGGTGCAGATACCAGGCGTCTTGGTAATACCTGGTAATAGACGTTTTAATACCACTGCCGTGGTACACCTTGGAACGGCTCATTCGATATTATAACGTTTATATTATAACGAAGCTTTGTCTTTGTCGGCATTCCACTCACGCATTATTATCTCAACGAAACGGCGTGCCAATAGTTTGGAATCGAGTGCGGGGCTTTTGGAAGGTTGCGCGAATCAACGTGGACGAGTCTTTGGATTTTTGGGGGGTGATGGTTGTGTAGGGGTTGGGGTGAGAAGGTTCGGTACTCGGTAAAAACGCGTATGCTCGTTGGCACGACCATTGCCCGGTGACGGTGGGGATGTACACTGTGTGGCGGGGCACGCCCAAGCACAGAGTATATCCCTCTATATCGGCTTACAACTTTAAGGTTCCCCACGGACCGCAAGACTCTAAGTCCCGACAAAATCCGCTCTGCGGTTTCCGTTGCGTATACGCAAGCAGAGCACATTGACGATTGCGAATATATACGACGCAGAAGCCGTGTATATATTTATGTGTGTGTGTGTGTGTGTGTGTGTGTGTGTGTGTGTGTGTGTGTGTGTGTGTGTGTGTGTGTGTGTGTGTATGCATTATACATATATACCGATAAAGCCGCTTTTGTGCTCTCGTCGTAAAGACGTCTGTCGGTCGCGGCCGCGTTAATTACAGAGACGTTCGACCCGATAAATGTTGTTGTTTTTATTATTATTATTATTATTATCATTATTATTATTATTGTTATTTTAATCGGATCAGTGGAAAACTACCGATATAACGATAATAGAATACTTCCCCCGCCGTCGCCAACCGTTATTGATTGACGAAAAACCATCGCCAAAAAACCATCGTCGCCGTGAGTTTCACTGTAATCCGCCACCATTCACCCTCCCAGACCACCACCCCCGTGACCGGTCGTGGAATAATTCACCAGATGTTGTCGTTATTCGTTCGCGTATACAGTTAAGGTAAATACCTGTACATAAATGTGTTTTTTCCCCGACGACCCCATTGTTTCCGTTATGGAGGGTACGAGTTGCAGCTCTCTCTCAGACACGTCCCGCGTGTATTTCCCGCCGACTGGTTCGGAATTATAAATCGGAATCGTCTCAACTTTCGCCGATGTCGCATTTAACAATGTTTGAGTCTATAAGGATATTAAATTTTAAGCTAAAGTTAAATAATAAGGTTTTCTATTTTATCTAAGACCACGTATTGTTAACGCGAGCTACTTAAAAACAATCACAAAATTCAAATCTTAATTATTAGGTAGGCACTTAAAGAATCGATCGAATAACAATATATAATGTATATGACTCGTTCAACGTTTTCTAATTTTTCTACCAAAAACCACCCTCAAAGTTAAATATTCAAGCATTGCAACTGTTTTAAAAAGCGACGACGGATAAAAAAATAATAATAAAGTACACTAATCTTTTTTTTTTATTTATTCTTCGATGAGATAATACCAATACGTTATTATAAGCCTGAGCTAAGACTCTAAAATGTAATATAATATTATAACGTAGTGTTTTTAAAAGCTCCATCGCGTTTCAAATTTAATAGATTTACATCTCGTTGTTTTCGTGCACGAAATCGTAATCGTCACGACGTGTGACATAAACCTATCGTTATGGAAGAACATATTTCGTACGTCGCGTGTCGTTAATAACTATTACAAAATATATTATTATAGTTTATAATGCATAATGCGTTCGGGTGTACGCATTTCGTCGTGAAGCGTGATCGCGAATATGTGTTTGTGTATATGGCTCATTTGTTTAATAACACACGTCCGTGCCGAATAATAATATATTATCTAGAAAATAATAACGATGGCAATTTTATCAGTCTACCCACACGCGTGGTAGTTCGGACGTACCCGGTCTATGCAATTGTAGTTATTGTTTTTTTTTTTTTAGCCAGCTTGATACGACGCACAAATTATTTTAATGACGTTACTCGCCGGTCGTGTGATGCGGTCAATTTTACGATGCTTGTCCGTGGCGTCGATTACACTCGCGCACCACTGCCGTCGTCGTGCTCAGAATTTGTTCAACCCCCGTATTGGCGTCACTTACTGTCATTCATCCGGCCTCATAAAATATTATAATTACGATCGGATATTACTTAGTCTGCAGAGTGGATGATAATTCTTCAAAAATGCCTCGAAATAATATCATTGTTGATCTTATTTTAAAACAACGGTATATAAAAAAGTTGAATCCATTTTTATTTCATCTTAAAGATTCGTCTAATAAACTACTGTCGTTTATAATATAGAATCGACGGTTAAAATTCATACATTGATGGTTGTTTAACTGTTTTTTCTCCGCTCGAATTTTCGGTTAAATCATTAGAAATCGCGCTTACTATGTCGTCCGAATCCATCGCGTTTATTGTTAGCTGCAGCTGTTTATTTCCACATGTACTCGAAATCGGTGTTGTATAATGTCGTACGCCAACGATGCATCGCTGAGTTATCTCACGGATTGTGGTCTGGCGCTATCATGGCCCCGGCGATTAGCGTCGTCAAACAATCCCTATCCCACCCTACCCCGACGATCGCAAGACTCCGCGGTCATCCCGAAATCAGACCGGAAGCACGAAAATCAAAAGTTTGGCTCCGATTTCCCGGAAAAGCGTCTCCGTCTGCCGCATAATACGCGCGCTATCGATTTCCGCCTGCAAGTCGCCCATCATGTCGTACGGAGAGCACGTGGCGGGCTCACTGTCGGTCGCGCACCCCGTTTTCCGGCGAGCGTCCTCCCTCCCCAACCCCTCCCCCGGGGAAAAGTCTGTGGAAGTATTACGATCGTCGTAAATCGCTTAAGTCGCGTTCGACTGTTCGTCAAATGTCACGGCGTTACGATGTACACCGTAATATTACTATTATTATTATTACTATTATTATAATAGCTGGTGCACATATTGCGGGAGTGGGGAAACGACCGGGAATAAATATGACGGTGCATCGATGTCACACGTGTGTAGTAGGTACTATGACACTAAGTAGTTTTTCAATTACACGACAAATTATGAAGAATAATAAGTTTTGAACATCATAAAGGTACTACAAAATTCTCGAGAGTACGCGTGGTACGAATAAAATTTTATCGTACGTAATAATATTATTGTTGTTGAACATCGTACTGCACTGTAAACCATACAGGGTATATTTTCCGAATGATTTTAAAGTCAATAACCAATTGAGTTGTAATATTTTTCCAAATCTCCGTGTAGATATATTATACACACAAAAGCGTTCGCGTCATGACTTTACGAACTCTCGAAATAGTATTATAGTAATAATCACTATAGAGCTGTGTATCCGAAGAAAAATTTATTTTATTCAATTTATTTTGAGACATTTTTAGATTTTCTAGTACACATATTGACTGTGTAACAATGAATTCAATTTTGCATATTTTGACATTTTAATGTTTGCCTTTTTAGGTCATTTTTCTTTTTTATTGCGTTTTATGGTATTTTAAAAAAAAAAAATGTTATTTCTATCAATTATTATTTATTTTTACAGACATTTTATGAATTATTTTTTTATTTTATAAAGGTTGTATAACTGTACCTTTCTATACTTTGTAAACAGCCACCTAAATAAATCAAATCATTATTATAGTTTTGTTATGTAAAAATTAAAATAATATGTATACATAAAAAATACATTTTTCTTTTCAACAAGTCTTTTTATATTTTTTCAACTTTCAATAATATAAAATTATATTTCAATACATTTTAAATTAATTTTTTTAAGGTCTATAGTACATCAAATGGACAGATTTAGTTTTTATTCCTGAAGGTTTTTGTATGCGTACAATCCGATTCGAAAAAAATATCGACACAACGATTTAGGTGTCAGCGTTTTAACTTGTTTTGTGTTTAAAACTTTCTAATATTATGTGTCAGGTTTATTTTGGACTTTGTTGTTCGATCAATATACTATCAGCATTTTATGAGGCTAAACGCGACTTTTCATACGAATACTTTTACGCTTAATTTGCAGTTGTTTCACTTAATATTATGCTGCAGTCGCTAAAATAATCCAATTTCCCGATATTGTATAACGTGTACGACGTTATGATATCGCGCGAAAGTTTACAAATTAAATCGAAAAACGTCAATTTATATTTCACAACTATATAATATAGGTAGGTTGGTACGTAGGTAGGTAGGTAGGTGGTACACAATATTATGCGTTTTAACAGCGAGGCGTGCTGCAGTCGTGTCCCGTTATATATTTAACGCGGAGCGGAAATTACAAGTGAGTGGATGTATTCTTAAACGTCTGATTAAAATTAATTTACAGAGTCTTTCGTGTCGCGAGAGTGAAATATGAAGTAAATAGCTTATAATATTACATTATATAATAAATTGGTTGCGATTTCTAATTAGCGTCGTGTACCTTGTACATAGACGCCTATAATTATTATACTAGTGGTGCAAGTTTTATTATTTTCCTTTTGCAGGGGTACGCTTTTATATCGTATAATATGATAACATCACACTAGGAATTCGACCGAAATTTATCGGTAGCGCCACCGCTACTGCTCTGCGGCAGAGTCGGTATGGGATTATACGTAATACGCATATGTGGCTCGGACTGTTGACCTATTCCGGAATATTATTATCGTTCCATTCACGATACGAACTATTTGAATAACATTATTATCGTCATTTATTAGACAAGAGGATTGCACTTTGCGGTCGTTGATTCGCACGCGGCGGTATCGATTCCCGAACAGCCGACCGTTTACGCAAAACGTCGATTACACGTGAAAAAAAATATGACGTACAACTCGATGGCGAGGTACACCCAAACCATGCTGGTGCCATATTATATATTATTATGTGTTGTAATCGCGTAAATAATATTATTATTTATTATGACGCCGTCCTATTAAATTATCAATTATCTTTCTTTTTTTTTCTTTTATTTATGTATACGCCTCAACTACCATGGTTATTGGCGTTTCAACAAATACAATTCATAATACATAGATATTATTTTACATGCTGATACGTTTTTTTTTCTTTTACGTGCAATACAAAATAGAGTAGAAGAAAGGAAAAAAGAAAAGATATAACTAAGTGTTAACATTACATTATCTGGAACAAGTTGGTCTGTTTGAGGAATTGAAGAACGATTGACCTCGTCAGTGGGTTGGGTGAGAGCGTTTCGCATAGATTGCGAGGGAATGATAGTTTGTCTTTGGAGTCCTTTGTCTGGAAGCATTCTGTTAGTATGTAGTTAACCAAAATGTTGATGTTATATGTGTGGGATTTCCATTGTTCTTTGTTTGCTCATTAGATGTTCGTGTGTGTGCAATGTGTGTCCAATTCTTGATCTATTAATTACTATTTGAGATCTTCGAGGGAGTGAAACATCGTGTTCCCAAGGGAGGGTGGTCGTTTTTATTTCTCTGAGTTTATTTTTGTCTGCTAGTCTCCGTTCGTCTTAACATATCTGATGTAAGTTTAAATTGATTTGAAGTTTTATGTCAAAATGTGTTGTAATATTGCATAAGGTTATCACAGATTCATTAGTAGTTTTTTTAGTTACTTCATCTGCTATTTCATTACCACTAATGTTATTGTGCCCCGGTACCCAGACAAATCAGATATCCTTCTTTGTTTTAAAAAGTATATTAAATATACAATGTCAATTATCTATATTATAATAGTGTATCATAATAATATTACAATGGTATATAATACTATGATGACAAATTTACTGCTCGATGTTACACATCGTATTAAAATAATAATATTGTTCGAATATAATATTATCACGATAACACTATTCGATAATTTATTGTAGTAATACGTGTAAAATGCATGCACAATAATGTAGTATATATATATATATATACATACTGCATCACAATACCTATATGATATAGAATACGGCGGCGGCTGTGGTTTATTAAAATTTTAACGAGATCGACCTCTGAGCGTATTTTATCGGATGCTTTTGATATTTCTCCGATAATATGTGCATTATTATTACATGAAAATCGTCATGCAGCTACAACAGCTATAATTGATAACGAACCGATTCAGGCCGATATTATATTAGTTCTACAAAATTATGATAACGTTTTATAACACAAGTCATATTTCGTTATCGGTTTCCTGCAGTGGCCGCGGAATGCGGGTGACGGTTTATGGAACTGTTTTGTTCGATAATTATAAAAAACTTTCATGATTTTCATTTTTATTATTATAATTACAGTTGTTTATTTTTATTATTTATTTAAAACTAGTTTTACAACCAGTCATAACAATTAATCGTGATTGTTATATTAAATTAAAAAATATAAATATTTTATATTTTATTAAGAACATCTAGTTACTCGAAAATTATGATTAATCCCAATCGATAGATGACCATCTTCGCTCCTCTCGTCCATTTAAAACTCTATCGATTAATTTAATGTTTAGATATATATATTTTTTTCAATAACAGTTCAATAAAATGTAATATATATATATATATATATCTTTGATCGATTGTAATCACACCAATCGGATTAACAGTCACTTTTTGAGAAAATAGTTAATATTTGCTCTATCGAGCATCGATAAAACAAGAGAAAATACCCACCCCATCAATTATTGCGAAAAAGCTGTCGATAGGCACACCCGTAACATAAGCTTGACTAGGTGTGGATATTGGAGACTTATCCCCTCTCGAAATTCCTCATAGCACCTTCGAAATAAATTAATCTTCAAACTCATATTATACCAATTAAAAATAAATAAATGATAATAAAGGGCATTGCACAGTAAACATCTAAAACGCTGCACTTGACACGCCCCTATTCAACGCCAACGCCAACAATATTACCGCAATAGTAAAATTCATAAAACGTTTTGTAATTTTTATTTGTTTAGTATTGTATAAAGTGTATTTATTTTTTATTATTAAGTTTTAAATTGGCTTATTTCATTGTAGATAACTCTAATTACAATTTCTATTCATTCAAAGTTGGAAGTAAAATATGTACCTATATAGCATAAAAAAAACTTGGTACATCTGACTTAAAATTCGAAACAAGTATGGTACACTTTCATTGGTAATAAATTATTGTATTTATTTTTTAAAACTTTCATATTTTGGTTTTTCGGTACATATTATAAATCCGAGCCTTGGACTAATAGTATACAAGTAAATTAAAACTCAAGTAAAAGTATTTATCTCGTTATTTGTAGTACAGATCAGCAATGGATGAGATGGGGAGGGAAAACTCCGTCGTGTTACTTTTTAAAAAAAACGCACGGAGAGGCTTCAGTCCTCTCAATATTTTTGGGCTAGTCTCGCCACCGAGTCTCGATTATTAATATAACACACAGGGCGCGTCGTGGAAATTCACCTCGTTCAATTGCGATCGCCGAGGGTGAGTCATGTTGCGACGTCGAAGCTCGAGTATCGGAGAAACACACTTGAGACAGCGGTCAAACCCCTCGTAAGAAAACAATTTGTACTTTCGTTTGCTGCAGTGGCATATTATCGTGATGTCATTATAATAGCGATATGCATCGAACTGTGTTCTCCGCGTCGCTAAACGATTAGATGCCGGCTTACACGTCACGCCACAAGTCATCATCCGCCAGGCCTCGTCCGCGGTTTTATCTCGTTGTACGATTGCAATTTATGCACTCACCCACACCCACCCACACCCATACACACGCACGCACCCACGCATACACACACACTGAGGTGCGACCGTCGAGGGCTGTCTGTGTTTGCGGTGTAGCTCGGCACACGGAACTACACAGAACTCTGAACCCGACTCGTAAATTATTATTCTCCGTCGCCGTCGTTTCGCCCCCCCTCTCTCTCTCTCTCTCTCTCTCTCTCTCTCCTTCTGTTTCCTTTCCTTCACCCCCACTCGATCCCTCTCTGGTGTGCTGAAACACACACACACACACAAACATATATATATATATATAATATTATATTTATGTATATCACATCCAGCGTCGTGTATAAATATAGTGGCGTTGTTTTCAAAGGGGAGCGAGTCACGTGCTGTTGCGACGACTGCAGGCTGTTGATCGTCGACGGCACACACGCGACTATACCGATACGAAATATGTCGTCGTGTACGACTCGACGTATATATATATATAATGTGTGTATGTAATTTCGTTGTCCTTTCAGACTTCGCATAAGATACATTTCGGCAAATCGAACCGACCCGGACGTGCGACGCCGATGGAAGGCGGCGCGGTGCCGAGGACGACGACGACGACAGATGTTCGACGAAAACGCTATACTGTCGTTTTGACCCGAATTTATATACGATATATAATATTATTATTGTTTCTTTTTCTCGGACTGAAAAATATCGTCTCTACGAAATTGTTTCGGATTTCACGCGGGACGTGCGAATAACGTACACGTAGTAAAAAAAAAAAATACCGATTTTCGACGACAGCGATATTAATCGACTTGGCGGTTTTTGGAAGATATCGTTCGGATTGAACGCAATAATATAAACTACACGGCATGTGTTCAAAATATTGAACTTTCCGTGATCGTCTTGCAAAATTTATATTTTGATGGCAATATCAGACGTGGACGCAAAACGGGAACAAATTACATCTTACGACCCTTTCGCGTCGTTTTTTAGTTGAAACGATGCGGAGTTATAGTAGTTATCCGCAATAACACTGACAATATGGTCAGCGTCATTGAGCTCTGCTTTTCTCGAGGGTAACGCATTCGAGCCGGGATGCAGCTTATAATACGAGATACTCGGATTGTTTTGTGCTACGTTCCGTAAATCCACGCGAATATATTGGACGCCGAGATCGCAATAATGGAGTGCACCTGCAGCGGTGACGGCAGTGCTACTGGGAGGAGGGAAATGAGCGATTGATCGGAGATCGGTCATAGTCATACCGAAACGTCATAATATATCATAATGTCGTTATCACCTGGTATCTATGTTCGATACCGCATGATACCATTGTGCGGCCACAGGTCACGCGATGGTTATATCCGATAAAAATCGTACCACCTCGTCGACATCACGGGCGTAGGGCGTGTGATCGCACGAATATTCGCAGGTCGCCTATAATAGTAGGCAGTAATTTTACCCGTAAAATACGTCCTGACGAGGGTCGACGCTTCCGAAACGCCGCGTCGTCGGTCGATTTAATCAAGCGAAATCTCCGCACGAGCGTGATAATATTTCGAATTTCCGATGCGTGCCGAACGGCCGACTCGCGGACACACTATATTATTATTATCATTATACGATTGTAGTACGTATGTGCCCTACTATTGCATTGCTATGCGATTTCGATAACGATTCGACGTGCGCATTGTTATAATATCGTTCCGTTATGGCAGTCATTGATTTCCTAGGGGGGGGGGCTATTAATGCGATTAAGACGGCGTGCGTGTGTCGGCGGGGTGAACAGTGAACGGGTATACAATCATATTGAGCATATTACGCAGGCGGGTATACCGTGCGCGTTCCCGGGAATGCTGCGTGTTATAAACCAGTAACGCGGTAACACGTCGTCGTGCCGTGGCGGACTTCGTATGCTTCAAAAAAAAAAAAAAAAACAATGCGCGTACACACATATTATACGTGATACGGTCTACCGCGGAACTCTTTTATAATGTTATTCGTTGGCCACTCGACAAACCGGAATCGGCCAAATGTATTGACCGCGGTTTAACGTCATGTGTACCGCGTTTGACGTAAATGATGATATACGAGACGCATTAGGGGCCCACCTGCTTTTGATCAACGCCATGAACGTCGGGGGGGGGGGGAGGGGGGGAAATAAATAATATGCCGTCGGAGCGTAGTCCGTGTGGTCGACGAAGACAAACCGTGGGTTCGAAATGAACGCGACCGATATGTGCACACGCTCTTCCCGTCCTTAATTGTGCTTTTCGCGTAACGCGGGTTTTTAATTAAAATCCTCTTTCGAAAACCGGGAAATTCGTATTTTGTTCCCTAGTGGTTTTTATTGTAGGTAGACAGAATTATCGTAGTCGTTGTAACCTACAACTACTGCAGAGAGGTCGCTACGCATTTTGTCATGTGCAAAGAACGATTCTTGTATCGTAGCAGCAACGCACACTCGTTATCCTAGGCAGTCAATTGTTGTATACTTTACGAACACGAATATAAAGCGTTCAAAACACTTTAATTCACTTAATAATATATATTTTTTTAAACACAAAAAAACTGAGTGGAACGACGAGTGTCCCGTGTTAAAAGAATGGTTTTATCTAAAAAAAAAAAAAAATACTACGCATAAATGTAAAACGAATTGTCATAGTCGCTCTGTATATTATATATTCTAATTAAAACATTTTTACGTATCATTGTTTGTATCGCAGAATCCCATTAGGTTGTGTGTAAATGTATACTAATCGTCACACACACACATACATATATTTATTTAAAAGACAGGTTGTTTTAATATCGGTTGCGATGAAAAAAAAAAGGAAAATATAAGTGAAAATTCCTCGAACACACGGTAAAAAAGAAACATTGTCATACAGGTATTGCGTACAATATCACGATCGTTATGATGAGTGTAAAAAACGTATTTTGAAAACCAGGGAAATCGTTCTGCTGTATAGAAGATATGAAGTGTACTTTGTTTATCTTTTTACGAATGTGGTAAATTTGAATTGAACGGTAATTCGCACGAAAAACAACTTTAAGCGGAGACTGCGTGTAAGCCATCTCTATTTATAAGGATATCTTGTAAATTATTAATTATAAATCACTAAAAATCATTTATTTATTTTTCTATTTATAATTTTTCTATTTCTTCTATTCAAACGCGATACAATCCTCTTTACCTTCGCCACCTGTCTTCGAACCCTCTACTTCAGCATTGTGCGTTCAATCCCTGAGTGTGGATCGGTCGTTTGGTATCCATACCTTGCCTGTGATCAATTGCGCCTTGAACGAGTTTAAAGTCGTTTTTAATCTTTTATTGCCTTTCTATTAAAAATTGATCGCACGACCCATGATTACACCTTTATCCGCTTCGATCTCGACATTCCTACTCTGGCTTCACGTCGTAATTCGAGCTGACCTCGTGTCCATCACATCGCTTCTCAACGATAATATCGACTGTCCCGACTTACTAGCCACTGTTTCATTCCGTATTCTCTGCCAATCTACAAGACACTATTCCCTTTTCTCTGTCCCTATCCATCTTACCACCTATGTCCATAACCAGCCACTCCACAGAGCATTGCGCCTATTAAACCAACCTTAATCCTAGTACTTTACCTTTTTCTGATTACTTATTTACTTTATAAAATCTACTTTATATCTACATTATTGTATTTTTAACAAATGCCCTCCGGAGCGTATAATTATCAAATAAAATAGAATAAAATTAAATAAAATAATATAGTATTTTAAACTTATTTATGCAGAAAAATACATATATATATATATTTATATATATTAATGATATTTTACTATAATAATTATCGCAATAATATAATAATATTGTTATAAAATTATAAGTCAAATATGAAATAGTAAACAGGCGTAAAGTAGAACAGTGTAAAAAGTTTGTGGTACAAATTATTTATAACATCCAGTTTATTGTGTCATATTTAAAATGTATTCCATATATATATAATTCTTTGATGTTTAATTTAATTTATAATTTATTATGTTTTCTTTTGTTGTTGTTGTTATTAGTTACTAGTTATTTATGTTACTATTTGTGTAAATTTTTCAAAAGGGTTTCCAACCCGTTTATTATGTCAAAATAAAATAAAATAAAAAATAACAATATGAAAATGTCATCATATATAGAAAATAATAATATACATAATATCAAAAAGTTTAAGTTCTTGTAAAATATAATTTTAAATTACAACTTAATAAAATAAAAATGTTTTTTTTTTGGTTAAATATAAAATTTTATCAAAATATATTCTTTAAACACTTATAAAACAAATTATTCGTATAAATTTCGATATTTTCAAAACGGTTTAAGTATAGTTTCTCACAGTTTTTCAGGAATGTTGTATTACATTTTCAAGCTTTTTTACTTAGCGTAACAATTTTTATCAACACAAAATTTGAAAGTTTCAAAGCTTAAAATTAGTCAAATATTTCGAAAATGTTGTTGTATAAAAAAATAATAATTCACGCTATACTTAAATATTTTAAGTTCCTAAAATAAAAATAACATAAATAACAAGAAAAAACGAAAATTGTTTAAGGAGAAATCATTATTATACATTTGAATATCGAAGTTCATCCAAATTTAAACTACAAACGCTCATAAAAAATAATGTGGCTTTATGCCAAACTATTTATTTGTGATTCCAGTAAGATAAACTTACGCGGAATCTTTCAAAATATTTCCAATCTTTAGCATTAAAATTATCATTTTTATGAATTAATCTACAAAATAATTTGTACATATTCGTGATTTTGAAGTCTTTAATCAAAGGCTGAAATTGAGGTCTGTCAAAAACGGATGTTGCATAAATATTTTTTTTTTTTTTTTGTTTTTGTTTACCGATGAATTTTGAAAAATATTTGGACTTTAATCCTTTCCTCGATCCATCAAATTATGAACTTATCCAATTTTCTACCATGAACCCAATCTCAATTTTAACAATGCAAAATAAAATTTTACACTTTATTGTAAAACCATTACCTACGTTCATTGCTCAGAATCTAAATTTAATTCGATTTATATGATATTGTGTGAATTAAATCTAACCAAACAAATGAAATGTTTTTTCGTATGCAATTATGCACAGGTTGGTCACCTAAACCCGTTCATCCTATTACAGGAAAATTCTATTACGATTGTCTAGATAGAAAAGAACTAGCAATGATTATTATAAATAATGATAATCGTGTTCAAAAATTATGATTTTTATGTGCACTAGCATTACGTGATATAATTTCAATATTTTTTATGATCAATTTTTTTATAAAACTTTACTAATTCATGATTTTTTGAAAGTGATACTATATTGCTGTAACAACGTACATATTAAATGGATATTATTTTCATACGAGAATTGTATGGCGCTCGTTTGCTTTTAGCGCACATCGGAGTAGTTCAGGTACTTAAAAATTTAATATAATATGCGTATTATGTATTAAACTACAAGGAATAAAGATAAAATACTTGTGTAAATTAAACATGAAACATATGCATCCATTACCAATATATTTTGTGACTAAATTAAAATATTTATTGTTTCAGGTAAGATTATACAATTTGCTGTCAATAATCAGTATGCATGTTCTCGTTATATGTATAAAATATGAGTAAGTAATCATACAATCATTAAATATATTTTTTTAAATGTATTTAAACTATTTTTATAATTTCGAAATTCGAAATTCAGTTTAAAATGTTGCAGTCAAGTGATCCATAGTGATAGGTCATATATTTTTGAATTGAATTAGAATAGTTATATTTACTTGGCACATGATACCTACTAATTTCATCTCTTTTTTGAGTGAAATCCAATCGAGTTCAAATTAGTTCTGATCTGAAATCTATTTATTATAGTGTAGTATAATGTTTCATATATGATTTACCCATAATTCATAAGTAGGTATGATATGAATTACATTATTATTATTTGGAATATGTAGTAAACCGATTTTTGGTTTAAATATATTTTCTTTCAATTGTCCAGGTTAAAAAATTTAAATATGAACCCGAAAAATAAAAAAAATCTTGCCGTTTGTTTAACATATGCATGTTATAATACTAGTGGATTGAGTCTTGTAATTGGAACATATTCAGTAAATCTGTAGAAATGTAATGGAATGGATAAATAGAATATTTTAATGACTAATCTATATAAATACTCGCTGCATATTTAATGCACTTATCGTAGGTAAAAATACGTATGTACTAAGACATTCATCTGAATGACATATTATGCACGTAAAGAAAAAAAAATTAATGAACATATCCATCTCATTTTTGTTTCCGTCGATAGTTACACGAGAAGTAATTTTATACGCTTTACACTTTATAGATATATGTACGTAAAGAAAATAATTATTTTTTTATAATAAATATTTTATGGTTTGATGGCCGTGATGATTATTAGAGTGACCATGTATTTACACATTTATACAGACCAAGAGGGGCAACTTTCTCTCAACCCTAAAAAGCCACCACTGACACATGCGTAAAAATATTAAACAATTTATAATTTAGAAAATCAAATTGTGTGATTTATAACCGGCTACTACATTTAGATACGATTATCGCTCAATAAAATTGTATACCCTGGAAAACCATAATTATAAAACTCATCTACAGGTTACAGTTAATATATATTATATTGTAAAATAAATATACATATTTATAAATGTACAAATTTAATAGGACATGCGACGTATATGTATAATATATTTATGTATAATACAATATAATAATACGTCAATAACAGTGAGTAGGGTAACAGTCAGAAATATAAAACTACCTACCTACATGATTAATTATTGCTATTTTTTTTTTCTACCATTAGTAATATTATATTGTTGTTTTGTTCAAAATTCGTGATTGGCGAACTAAGTGGATATGAGTTTTATCAAATCAACGAAAAACTTCTATATAAATTAAATTTTACAGAATGAAAAATTGATAAATATGGCCTAGGTTTATGTGAAAATATTTATATTGTTATGCACATCTGGATCAAGACGATTTTTTCACGAAATATCCAAAAACCTATCGTTATATATAGATTCTTATTTCGAAATTATTCAGATTTGCCATTTTTTTTTTTTTGAATATTTGATAAATCTCATCCTTGTTTTTATTTTACATAACTTTAAAAGTTAAATCTGCAGTAATGTTCTCTATTAAAGACAATGTCATCATTATTTCAGGTTTTAATAAACGGGGTAATAGTAAACAATAGTCATCATTACTAAAAATTATGGAGAATAATATTTGTACCTACGGGTAAAAATAAATTATTAAAATTATACATAATATTACCTATATTTGATTAAAACTTTTTATTCTCTCGGGGAAAAGCAGTCGAATCGGCTAATTCCAATCCTCTCAGCTCAGCCATGTAGGCCTTTAAAATAAGCCGTGAGCGTATTGTTCTTCTCTTTCTCCTAAAAATGAACCTAATGTTTAGAGATTGTTTGAAATTATTTTTTCAGCTAGTTTCGTTTTACTTTATTGCCGGGGATCCGACATTTTTTTGATTCCGTGTTACGTAGATATTATAACAGCGAAGTGCTAGTCTAATAATATAATTTATTTTTATTTTTTAGTGAGAAATTGTATTTGTCCATCTCTTTTTTTCTATATCCATAATTTTGCCATGATGGAATATTCTTAAATTAAATTCGTTAACAGATAATAGACATAAAGGCAGTTTCGTTCAAAAAATATTTACACGACAATATACGGTGTTTTTAATGACCAGTCTGCTTGATAACAATAAGTCAATATCAAATGGATTGAAAATGGTTTAAATATTTGTACTCTGATTTCGAATATCAAATATAAGTATAAACCTACTGTTACTTATAACCAACATTTGTTCACTTCAAAACGTCGTTCTGAGTAAAGATTATACCCTATAGGTATTATCAAAACAAATAAGGTTATATTATTAGTTTTTACTGTAGTTAAATATCATTAATAAATATGCAAACAACACGGGTTTAAAAAAAAAAAAAAATTCCTTAATTTCAATACAACAATAATATTATCACGAATGTTTTTAGTACCTAATAAATATTGTTAGCAGTATATATTATTTGTGAAAGTTAATTGGTAGATAAGTCTAGTATATAAAGATGATTGCGCATGTTTATATACATCTTACAAAATTAAAGTTTTTATTAATTATCATCATTAAAATTATTATTTTTATTTTTTAGTACTGTTCAAAATTAATAACAACAATAATAAAAACATAATTTTAATTAAATCTTATTTTTTTTTTTTTTTTTTGTATTCGTATAGAATTTATGTAAAACAAATTAATAATTTAAAAAATGTTGTCCTGGAGGTCTCTTTTAGACATATTGTAAGTATTTGGAAGTGTCTTTTGAAATGTATTTAAAAAAATTATTTAAATACTCAATAAAAAAAAAAAAAAAATTAAATGCGTATAAATTAAACATTTATCAGGTATGTAAATACATTTTAAAATATATCAAACTCTTGTAAATATTTACTTGTCCAAGAGAGCTCACCGGGACCAGAATCGAACTAGGTTCTGTGGTGATATTTCTATAAATGTTTTTCAATTATGGTTAAATATTTTATTTTTATTGAGTAGAGAAAAAATCATAAAAAAAAATCTCTATTGAATTTACCACAAAAGTGTACATTTTACTATGTTTTTCTACACAAGTAATTCTTAATTACTATACCAACAAGTATGTGCTACTCGCGCGTTATCTGTATTATATTGTTCAATATAGGTACCATATTATGTATCGTACTAGTTAATGTATTGCACAAACATATTATAATTATTAAATAAAAAATCAATACAATTTTATGATAATTATTAAAAAAAGAATAAACACATTTTATTATAAATTAAACGTTCATTTTACTATAATATATTGAACTACGACTGCAATTTAATAATATTACACAGTGTACACCGTTACGGTGCATAAATTTTTATATTATAGTTTTTTAATGGATCAATATTTTTCGAGATAAATATCTTTTATTTTACATGTCCGCCGCTTTTTGTTACCACAAATCGATTGCAGAGGAGTGGACTTTTCACGTGTACTTTTTGTCATCCCTGTCCGTTGCAATAAAAAAAAAACATATGTGTGTGTGACTTATAACACGAAAAAAAATAGCTATACATGTGTCATAAATTATTATAATTTCATAATTTTTTTTTATGGCAATTTAAAATATCTTAAGCACGCTGTTGTATCAACAACAAAATCGACTTATTTATATCATTAAAGTCACAAATGATTATTTAGACAATTATTGTCTAAATATTATTTTGTTGTATTTTCTAATATTTTAAATTCATTAAGTAAAATGAGTTATATTATAAAAGTTTATTGTATCTTTATTAGTGTAAAGCATATTAATGTTGATATAGTACTTTTATAGTTATTAATATTACCGTATAAGAGTTAAGGTCTCTTTTTTCTACTCTTGGCAAAAACTTTTCCCTCATCAACGCTCTCTCAGCTTATAATGCAAACATAATCCTTCATATTCTTAACTTTATATTCCAAGTTGGCCTCTAAATTTAATGGTTCGAGCTTTATTAATCTATATTTTTAGTGTTTATGATATTATAATAACTACATTGAAATCTCAATAAATATATATATATATATATATTACCGTATACGCTAATAAAATAAAAATTAATTTAATTTTAAATTACATTTTTTTTATTTTGTTGTTCAAATAAAAATATAATTTATAGTTTCGATATAACTATAATGTCTGTAGTCATATATATATATATTCAGTGCGAGCCTAGAAATATGTTTGCGAACTCAACTAAATAACTGCTTTGGTTATATAGGCATACAATTATAAGTGTTGAAATATATAACTAAATACTGATTTGCTTAAACAAAACAAGTGCTCGACCGATTGGCTCATGATTGGACTGAAAAAAATATACGAAAAATGATTAATTTTTGTTCTTTTTCGACAAAATGTCCCGGTTCACTGTTTGTAGCGGTACAAACGCCGAACAATGATAATGGTTATCGTCATTGGTCGTTAGGTGCCCACAGTAATTTTATAACAATATATACACATAGTGTTGTGGCCTGTACGTCTTACCCGTCGCGCAACAACAACACGTGTAGTACATTAGTATTGACAATTCTGTACAGCTCGAACAAAGCGTCGCGTATTTTTTTTTTTTCGCCCTCTCGGTGTCGCATCCCCTTCGACGACGGTCGCTGTAGGTATTACAATAACGACGTCATTGTAATCGCAATACTATCATATCGTGCTTTAGCGCAAGCGCCGAGACCGAACCGTAATAATATATATATATATATATATATATATATATATATGTCGACGTTGGTATAATTTTCGTCGGTATTTCGACCGCCGGGCTGCGGGTATGCCCTCGTTGACCGGACCGCACCGGGACGGGTCGCTGCTACATGGGTGGGGCAGGGGGGAGGGAGAGGGCGGGAAACCCATAAATCGCCAAATTATTATAATATTTGTGTGTGTAAAGTACCTTTTGCACGTATGCGAAATTCGGCGGGAATACGATACAACGTTATTACGTCCAGAAGACGTCCGCAACAGCAAGCAGCTCGGGAGCAGTGTGTGTGTGTGTGTGTGTGTGTTGCAGGTCGGCGGGGCCTAATGCCTCGGCGTCACGCGAAGACGACGGTCGCTATAGTGGAACATTATAATAATAGTATTGACTGTAATAACTTCTCACTTTCGCGTATAGTTAAATGGCGGTAACAGTGCTGATAATAATAAAAATAAAAAATAACGTCGTATCGAAAACTAGGGCGTATGATAGGTCCTGTGCACTATGAGGTCGTGCAGTTGTGACTTTCAATATTATAAATATAATATAATTATAATTAATTGTGTGCATAATAACTTTTCACTTTCTCGCTTAGTTACACGGTAGTAGTGTTAATAGTGATAATAATAATAATAATAATAATCGAAAAAAACTGTTTTCATATGGACATATCCAGAGAACGCATCCAGGAATGAACAAATAATTATAAACAGATCCAGGATAGGTCATTCCCATATCACTCACTCATATTTGATAACCAAGGAGTCCCCCTCCTCGTGTGACACATGTAAAACCCCCCTACAAAGGCACACATCATTATTGACTGCCCCAAATACTCAACCGCACGTTTTCTTCTCAATAATCCAAGGTCACTCGAAGAAGCACTCAGTCAACATAACTCCGACAATATTTTCAAATTTTTCAAAAAAAATTTATTTAAATAAAAAACTGTAAATATTATTTATTTATTTTTCTCTTATTTTTATTTATTACATTGTATCCCTACAATAATAAGATAATGTTGTCTCCTTTTATATTGTAAAACTATAAGTTTTTTTTTTTTAATTATTGGCTAATAATCTTTGTAATTGAAACCTTTATGTAAGTAAAAAAAAAAAAATAATAATAATAATACTATTATCGTATCGAGAACTAGGACGTATACATGTAAGTGCATGTAAGGTCATAGATAGTCCTGCGTATCGCAAAATTATATCGATATGCATAGTTAATATTATGTGGTCCGAAAAATATGGTCTATATATATTTACGGTCCTACGGATGCGGACGTGAAATGCTTAAGTTTAACTAAACGTAGTTTTTTTCTTTATTTAACGGATGTATATTTATTTTTTTTTTTTTAACGCAAGTTAAATTTTTTTAAAAACGCCCAAGTATTAACAACTGAATGGGATTAATTGCTTAATAGATTCTGCACGAGTATGATATGGAGCAGACATTTAAAATTTTTTGGACATTTAAATGTTTAAATATTTTATACCTTTGAATATAATATATTGTAGTTCCTTTACAATTATGTATAGGAAACATCGTAAAAAGTATTTAATGCAAATAATCGGCGAACATAATAAAACGATAAAAAAAAATCATTACTTTCTAAGTTAAGTATAAGTACAACACTATTTATTCATATATACAAAACGGTAATAATAATAACATAACAGTAGTGTTAGTATTACGTTTTTCAGAATATTTTTGTTTTTATTTTTTGTCATTTTCGGGCGTTTTCAAAAACGGTCGCTACGTTAAACTTAAATATTTATTAAAATAAACTCTAAGAGCGCGTATTTTTGTACTATAAAAAGTGGTTATGCACAAAATAAATTGAATGAAGACGCTTATCGTAAATACATAGAGTATATTTTTGATCAATTTATGATGAGTATTGTAATATTATATTCAAAAATATAAAACTATATGACTGTTTTAGTAATAAAAAAAAAAAAGAAAAATAATAACAACATTAATAAAATTGAAAAATAAAGTTATAAAATTAATAAATATATTGTAAAGGACCGATGTTTTTTTCGGTGTAAATTCAGAATAATTTTTTTTACCCAATGTGACCTATTTTTTAAGAGTACAACGACGATATGACGTCACGCTTATGCAATACGCTCGTTCAAATTTTGTCAACGAAATGAACTTAAAAACTGTGTAACACATACATATATAGAACATTTTATACCATTATCAAGGCATTATATATTATAATAATATGAAAATACGTAATATTTCATTTTTTCGAGGCGGTTGTGGTGGCTTGTTTTCGATGTCACTGTGGGGAAACGTGAATGGAAACAAAACGTTTTTACAATATATATATATATATATATATATATATATATATATATATATATATATATATATATATATATATATATTATTGTTATTATTTTACGGTATTACAGAACCGGAGATCCGCTTAGTGTATATAGGTATAGAAAATATACAAAATCCATACTATAGATGGGCTGTAACCGATAATTGTAGGAATCTCTCCGACGACGATTCATTAAACACCGACGTGCATCGACGTCCCGTTTATTTATTTGTTTGTTTTGCACGTCTCTGCGCCGGAATAGGATTCGGAAAACGATTCAGTCGGAAACATCGCGGCTGATTTCACAATGATTTTCGAAGTTTCGCCGAACGAAAAAAAAAATCAGTAAGAGAGCTATGATTTTTTTTTTTCGCCTCCCAAAACGTATATTATAATAATATTATAGCTGGGCTTTTTGCAAAAATCCTAGCCGTGTATTATTTTCGAGAACGTGCCTCACAGTCGTCGTGTCGTCGAAGTGTAATTAGAATATTCGAACGCGTCGGACTTTTAAATGTGTGTGTGTGTGTGTGTATAATATATTTATTCGTTTTCGTTATAATCGTATTCGGCCGATCGGATGCCAAAACGTCTTTAATAGTTTTTTTTTTTTTTTTTATTTTATTTTATTCTTTTTTTTTTTTTGTTCCCGATGGTTTATCGCGCTAGTGACTTTTCCGAAATATTTTTTCCGATTCGATTAAAACTGCGATTTCATTATGCCTTTTCCAGAAAACCGGAGGTAAACGTATAATATAATACATGTATATAGGTCAACCGTTATTAGCGTGTATAGCGTTATAAAAATGTGTGTTGATCATCGCGAGTACGAGCAGGCGGTCTTAATAGGATAATATACTCGCCACGACAGCATTGCGCTAAGATATCGTTTGGAGCTTAAACACACACACACATATATATATATATATATATGTGTGTGTGTGTGTGTGTGTGTGTGTGCGTGTGTTTTTGTTCGTTACTAAACATTAAGTTTGCTTAAGACTGCGGTCTATTTTCGTTCTCGATTCGTATACCGTACCCGGTTTGACGGCACAAAAATACATTTCGTATAATCGCGTACGATTACAGCGTCGATAAAAACACCGTTTTCAGCATGAAACCGTTAACCACTTTATCTAAATCGGCCCGAGTTTATTAAACGTCCGTGTATATATGTACATGAATTCGTGTATAAGCAAGCATCGGTTCGAATATGATTCGAAGCGCAGACGCGCGTACCTTTGTAATGCTCTCGGCCGCAAAAGAAACTCGAACGAATCGCACCCAGCCGACTCTTGTGGGCGACGGGCTCTCGGAAATCGGGCCAGTGTTTGCGGGAACGAGTATGTGCATTTTTTTCCGTTCACCTCGGCCGTCGTCAGAGTTAAATCCGTGCAATCTGTGATTGTGGTCCATCGATGTCGTTTAATAACAGTGCGACGTAGTAGAATTGGACGATTCCCGGGGACGTTACCACCGGCAACGTTCGGGAACAACCGAGAATATCAAAGATATCACTGTAGTTAATTATCATCCAATATATTTTATTGCTCGCTATTTTATGTAACGGTGTATTCCGTTTGGATGTTCAATTTTTCGATCAAAACATAAACTTATATTTCTTAGAAAAGAACATGTTATTTTTTTTTTGTTTTTTTACAATCTGTATCTATAAACACAACAAGCAAAAGTGATAAATGTATACATATAAAAAACAACACAAGAAGCATGTGATGAGAGAAGTCATCCAGCGACGGGGCCCATCGATTATTGATTTATTAATTTAATAGTTCACGACACCGACGCCTCTTGAGGCCGAGATGCGAGGCTAAAGGGTTAGTGCGGTGTTGGAGTTTAGAGTGAAACTTATAATAATGCATTTTGATTAGTTGATCAACTGCTACAATTTTTAAGTCTTTGTGGAATGTTTCGTTTGTAACGTACCAAGGGAACGAAGCTATTAGCCAAAGAGTGATGGACTGAAAGTCTTGAATGGTGTGGGTTTGAGAATATCTGGCGTATTTCCAAATTTGCGTACCGTACGCCAAAGAGAAAATTTAAAGTTCTAATTTTGTTTTAATAGTGATTACCACTATTGAAATGCAAAATATTACCAACACGGATTTTTCAAAACTTGATACCCTTATGTACCACGAATACGTTCTTTATTTACTTGTTGTCAAAACTTAATTACTTATCTTCGTGATTTTTAAATGTTATAACATTTTTTTTTTTTTTTATTCAAACTTTATAATACACAATTAATTTCAACAATAAAGTAATAGCATCGTAAACATAAATATCATAAACTGCTCAATGCTCATAATATAATAATAATAATAGATATATATAGATAAAGTATAAAAAAGTATAAAAATATACACAAATAATATAATATATATATCATATAGAGTATTATGTCGCTGACGAATCCTTTGTATGCGATCATTACTACGACAGCGGACGGCGCTATAAAGATTTTATTTATTTTCAACTACCGGATGATCTTTCAACCGGCTGATATGTCGTTTCGCGATCAAATGATTGAATGTTTTGGTTGACTTCAGTATATCCCACGGACCTCGACATAAGCTCTGCACACTGCGCGCTTTTTTTTTTTATCTCTATGCCAGTGAGTGCGCGTGTGATGTATAAATACATAAATACAAATCACAAAAACTTCCCAAATATATATTATATATCCCGAATTTGTTATATGTGGTGGGACGACGTGGTGCCCACTAACTATTCGTGCCTCCCCCCCTCCCCCGCCGGGCGTCCAGACGTATATGCATCCTCCTTTTCGCCCAGCGCGTTATCGTTACTTCCGATTTATTCATGACATCCGATCGCCAACGTAGCCCACGTCGCGACGATATTGGCGTAAAAGAATAAAAAAGAGAGAGAAAGTATAAACTATATTTTATATCGTCTCTAGTCGGTTACATGTTATAGAATATGACGTTTAATGGACGGTCGGAGACCGCCACCGGCGCCGCTTCGAAACTTGACTCGTCAGATATGTATTATTTTTACGTTTTCTGTCTACCGCTTTAGATTAGTTCCTTTGTACAGAACGTCTGTTTTTGTCGATGCACATCGCGTGAAACCGGCCGTGTTTGTGGCGAATTTAGATTTATTTATTACCAGTATTGAAATAAAGATACTCTTTAAACATTGTATTTTAGTCACAGATAATTAATGTAGAAACTATTTAAAAATAAAGAATATTTGGGTACAAATACTAAAAAAAAAAAAAGGTACTTTCAATAAATCACTCTAATTTTATTTAACCTAAACCAACTGAACTTTATTCGCATTTATTTGTTAAACGATAACCATTGTACAGGTAACTTCTCACCAAATCCCTTTGATGTATTTACAAATTGAACATACATTTTCCGAATTCAAAATTTCAGTCAAGCATGAGTCTCACACAAAAAACGATATTTCAGTCGTTGCGAAGGGCATTACAATCAATGTTTATCGTCATAATAGTATTTCCTATTATAATTTATATCATATTATAAAATCGATATGCGATAGTGTCTAGCTGATGTACGTGTACAACACTATACTCTATTCAAGTTGCGATCGGTTTTTGTCGGACGACGGCAATGGTCGGGCAACACCTGTTTGTCAATCTGATCGAGTCTGTACGATTGCCGTGTACAAAAGCTTTGACCGTTCGGACAAGTCGATCACACGAGTTGCTTCTGATTTTGAATAAAGTATATATTTTGTTCTCTGAAATCGATGACTTGTAAGTTATTTAAACTATGAGCTAAAATTAGGCTTACATAGATTTTTTATGCAGAATTTTATTTTTATTCGTCTATTTGTCAATTTTTTTTTTTTAAAAAAAAACATTTTAAAAATAAATACAATTATATTTTGAGAGAGTATTAAAAAAAAAAAAAATCATGTTCAAGTACGCTTTATAAAAACATTTACATTACGCGTATTTTAGCAGCTATACTCGTATACCTACTATACGAAGTATTTCAATAATTTTACTCGAGTACTTTTAAATTACAATTGTACGATATTGTTTTACTGTCTCTCCATGCCAAAACCGCTCATGACCGAGCACGGGATGATGAGATGATGCGGCAAACGATATTCGTGCGGCTCGAAGTTCAAAGGTGAGGGCAAATTTTAACCTGACATTTTATTACAGTCGGACCGTAGTTGATACGCTATAATATTTTTTAAATAAAAACCATAATATTTTATCATTTTTAATTGCTTTATATAGAGCGTACATGCAGTTCCAATGGTCCTTTATATAATTAATTTAGTTTACATACTTATAACGTACTCTCTCCCTCCCTTTCCCTTCTATCACTCTTCCAACTCTTTTATATTTCACTCGCCATATACCAGGTCCATCGAGTTTTTTTGATCGCTTTTAGTTCACGTATCTTGTATAACTATTGTTTGTGATGTATACTATTGCGCTGCATCGATTGTCAACTATATACGAAAATTACTGCCACGCACGCCTATAACACGAAATATCGGTAAAGAAGCGTTTCCTAAAAAATTAAAGTAAAAATTCCAATTTTTCATCAGACTCCAGACAAATAAATTTAATTAGGGCGAATGTAGGTAATTTATTATTGCAATAATAATGCAATTGAAACCTATCACTTCGAAAATAATTCTGACTGAGCATTGATAAGTGATTTACGCAGTATTTTAATATTCCCGTCAAAATGTCGATGAATGATTTAGATAGAATTATACTTTTGAGTTTATATTCTCTTCGGGAAAAATGGGCTACTAAGCGATATTATTATTCAAATATTCCAGATTTTTTCCCGACAATTTAATGTACATATCATAAAATTGTTTTTTTACTTTGGTATACCTACACGGCATTCCTTTTTCACCGACGAATTACGCGAGTGTGTGCTCGAGTGAATACATTATATTGGGACGTGTATTTTAATGGTGCGGCATGGGTGTCGAGTAAATCCACTTCCGTTATAGTATAAAAGTATAATATTTTCCAAGGTGTTTTACCCTAATAGAAAACTGTCGAAATTTTCAGCGACCGTAATAATACCGGGCACGGATATCTTCTCGTAAATAGCATAATTATATTATTATAGTGTTTACGAATGTATATATTATTTCGTAGTCAGTGGTGCCCAGTTCAACTGGGTGGTTCAAATGACCCGAAATTATGTACAAACGGTGTGGACGGATTATGATAATTTTATATAAATCCGATTTAATTCCAAATAGGTGCCTTATTATTACTTGTATAAAGTACTAATTTTCTCACAACTTACCTTTTGAAGGCCAAATAATTTGAATAGTTCAACTAGAGCGCTTTAAAGACCACTTAAACTAGGTAAGCACTCGGACACCGCTGTTTATAGCGCGTGCGGAAAATTAAGTATAAAGTTTGAATATTAATAGAAATGAATGCATTTCTATAAGTATAATACACAGAATGATTCAATATTTATGTTAGGTCACTTTATTGATTTAAAATCGAGAAAAATGTATGATACGAAAGTTTTTTTTGATTTAGAAACATCTGAAATGATGTGTACATTTTATAATTTTCTACACAATACTTTAGTGAGGTTTTGGGCGGTCAACTTGAGATATTTATAAAAACTATAAATATCACTCAAGCATACCGGGTTTTGCATTAATCAATATCGTTCAAGCACTGAAATGTATTAAAAAAATGCCTTCGCATAATGTTTGCAAAGAAAGTGTAGGTTGCTATTTGAGTTTCTAAAGTTGACCCTCTTATCTCCCCCTAATATACTGCAAAAAAAATATAAAGTGTACAAATCATATTATTTGTTTCTAAATCGCAAAAAACTTTTGCATTGTACATTTTTCTGTATTTTGAATATTTATGCGATAAAATGGCTGCGACATACATTTTGAATCACTCTATATATATATATATACTGCACATTGGTACATATTATTATAATAAAACGTATCAAGAGTTATGAAAATGTCAGCCCTCTCGTTTGGCTTTATGCTGATAAATAATAATCGTAATTAAAAAATTAAAAGGGGACAACGTTTTCAATGTTAGCCCGTCGATAGACTACAATATCGTTTAAACAGCGTGCATACCTAATTAGGAAAAAGTATATTAAAACGATCGAATTAGACAAAAGATAACGAGCTTTTAAGTTATAATACTCGAATTCCTCGACGAACTGTCGACTTCCGACTGAAGAATCATAATCTCTTATTTTTATAATGGTCGCAGGTATTTTAATGAAACGAATGGAATTTATTTATATTTAGCGACGAACGATGGCAGAAATATGATCGGCGTCGACGGAGTGACGGACTAACTTATTCTTTATATTAATATAAACACGTATACTAGCAATTTAATTTGATTCCGAGAAATATAAATATGCAATACAAATTTTATAAAAATGCATAATTCGTTCACTTTTCCATACGACTACAAATTCTCGGTAACTCGGAGATCTCCCAACTGAAATTTATATTCTACATATTATACAGTCAGTTCTGTGACATACATTTGCATTTAATATTGATATTGAATATTTCTATCGAAAACGTCGAGAAAAAGTTTGATTGAATAATTTTACGTATAACGAGGAGTATTCTAAACACTAATAATTCTGATGGTGTTTAAAAGTCGAATATATACTAGACGACTGTTATCACTATATACCGTTAAAATGTATATTTCAAATTAATATCATTACAATAATATATATTGTTCATCCATGTCAATCAAACTTACTTGATTACTATTGGAAACGAATATAAATTGTTCTGACGTTTCTCCGCGATGTTCACTTATGCGCTGGTACAATTCACAGTGATTACATTTGAATATTGTTCGTTACAAGACGTGCATGATGTTTGTTATGAGAATCAAATATTTTATCATTATGTTCACATAATAATATATTGACAGATATAATGTAACAAAAATTAATATTATTCTAAAAATGTCAGTTAACGCGCAGTTCACCATTATTCGCGTCTATGTGCTCATAGTTTAAATAAGAAATAATATTTTAATTATTTTTGGGTTGAACGTTTAAAAACGTATACCAATAACACTGTCAACTAATATACAAACAATAAAACTCGACATTTAAAAATGTAACCAGAAATTTCCGGGAGAAGCGTGACCCAAAGTCACTAATTATTTAAAACGGCATGATTTAATATTATTTCGATTGCCAAATTTAGAAACCAAAATATTATAAAAGTTAGATATTCAATAGATCTATATATTTTTAATACTTTTGAATATCTGCAACAGGCAGTCAAATATTTCCATCATTCTGCGGATATTTATTTATGCGATATAACATATTTTTACACATACATTTATGTAAAATGTCTATGCTCGTAAGCCGCTAAACTTTTATATAATGATGTAGTTCTATACGTTTTGAATAAATTGAAAAAATACACATTTGCGAAGCCTTCCTTACACATAACTATTTCAATTTATTTATACAAACAAAATCGATTAAGTTTCACGCGAATTTATTAAATCACCACTCAAAATAAGTAAAAATATCAATAGTAAAAAAAAAAAAAAAAAATGAGTACTCATTCAAAAACGTTCTTTTCAATACAAACGTAAACTGTCTATTTTATACGTTTTGAGTTTCTTTTCATTTCATTAAATAAACAAGTATCTATGTAAAACAAGTTAAGCACATTATGTATGCATATAACGTAGTTTTAAGTAAACGTAAAAGATGCCTGATGAGGTACAGACGATACCACCCCGAGTTTGCACCGTTGATACGAGATTTATTGTTCGTTACGGTTATATTTTGTTTTACACTTCCAGGATAATTATAATCTACATCAAATAACTGACGTGAAAATACACAAAATTGTATGTATAATATTTTCACCTAAAAACGCTTGTCCGTCTATTCGAATAAAAATTATTCCGGTGCATTATCTCAACAGCGATAAATAATAATAAAAAGTCGTGGCTGGTGCTTTGTGTAGGCGATTTCGGTTACACTGGGCACTAGTAAATTATTATTTACGATGTTTTATAATATTATCGTGTTTTGTCGAGTCCTGCCACTGTATTTACGAAAACCGCGCGTTTTCAAATATTTCAACTTTCAACTTTTTCTACATTTTAATAGTTGCATATTATTATGAACATAAAATACAACCGGCCGGAGTGTATTACGATACGTCATTTTGTTTCTTGATCAATTAAATATTTAACTAAATATTGATTAATTAAAACTTGATTTAAATTTTTTTTTTCGAAGCGTTTTCATAGTGTTGACTTGCATTCAGGAATAGGCACGATAAATCAAGAAAAATCACCACCCACGTGATTTCGTGCCCGATAAAAACACGCGACTAACGGACATATTTTATTATTCTGTGGGAAAACAATACTGTAGGTGCGGATCGAAGAATCGGGGAGAGAGGGGGGGGGGGCTTGTAACCAAAAACGTTCAAAAAAATACTCGCGTGCGATTCACATATCGGGCCGTGACGACGGCGCCACATACTGCTGCGGTTAACGCAAACTAAATCATAATATCTCGAAATTGTAATATTATTATTATTATTATTATTATATTTATAAAATGAAATGCACGCGAACACCTAAATGATAATAATATTACGACTGTATCGTGACACTGCGGGCGCAATAATAATACGATGGGTTCGATGGTGTCTAGGCATTCCCCCGCCCACTGCCACTCGTCGTCCATTGCACTTCAACGTGTATAATTTACCGTAAGAGTAAAACGGCATATTATTGGCAGCTCTGTCAATATCGTCGCGAGCGCCAACCGAGCCCCGACACCGTTGGCGGTGACCTAATCGAAAATATTTCGCAGGATTTTCGAGTTTCGAGAGCGTGTTTAAACAGAGTCGAGCGGCCACTAGACGAAAATAGACGTACGAAACCGCTTAAATAATAATACATTGAACACGCACGCACGTTCGCGTTAGGTACATGACATAATATTATATAGGTGTCGAGTCGTGCTTTGCAGCAAGCGCGTTCCGGTCCATCAGGCCGAACGCATTACCATACGGTCCCAGATACACACACACACACATATATATATATATATATATATATATGCATGCATAAAAGTGCACGCGAAATGCGTTCACTCAGAAACGTGCTGTTAAAAAAAAATTATTATAATTTTATTAAAATATGCATTCGACGTCGATTTATTTCGGTCGCTCTCAACGCGTTTTGAAGCGTGCGTTTTTGTTGTTTTTTTTTTTTTTTTAGAGGGGAATTAGCGGAGGAATCGGCGAATGCAGGTGCAATTGTCGCCCGATATCAAAAGTCAAAAAATAATAAATTGATTAAAAATATATTTCCTCCCGAGAAAGCGAACACGGTGCGAATACACTCGGCACAACGTCACAGATCTGATTTTATCGCGTAATATATATGCGAAACAAATAACATTTGTGTGTAGTTCGCGTTTTTTTTTTTCTCGTAGTCCAAAACAAATATCAAACGGCACTGACCCAATGGTAACCTAGCGATACGACGACGTCGTTTTTATTTTTTTTATCGGCGAGCACATAATATACACTATAGGTATATGATAATTCATGCGCCGAACACGCACGCAAGATACGACAGGACATTAAACGTGACAAAATGTCTTAAGTAGGTGTAACATGGTCGGCGATGACCAGTTAAATAATATACGATATCCGGGGGGGGGGAAGAGTCGTCGGACTCTTTAGATCAGCGATTCTCGACCTTTTTATATTCACGTACCACCTACACGGTTTGAACATTATAACGTACCGCTACATTTAATAATAACCCCCCCCTTGCCGCTTTTTTTTTTTGCTCATCAATAATGTATACTTTGTTTTACATGAAGTATGGAATTTAATTCTATTAGAGACTACAAAATTATGACAATATAAGAATTTAATGCACAAAAAGAACCACACCGGTCTCAGGTTATAACCCCACGCCGTCGATATATTATAAGACCGGTTAATATCAAATAAATCAAATAATATTTAATATCAACAAAATAGTTAATTTCAATTGTTTTTATAAAAGGAGATTTTCTTCGCGTACCACAGGTTGAAAAATGCTGCTATAGATATTATAATAACTGTAGCACGGAGGTAGATTGTAAGATCGTAAATAAGTAACTTAAATTGCTAGTCCTCAGATATATTATAATTATGTTATTAAATAAATAGTCACAAACAATACGCGCTTATAACCAGTATTGTGTGTTATCTCGATAATTTATCTAAATAAAAATGCTTTTTCTTTCAATTTAATCTAGATAAATAAAACAGTTATTTAATTAGATAACTGTTTTATTATAATTTCAGCTGATTTTTTTACAATGGATAGTGTCTATAATTAACTAAACAATAAAATGAAGTGTCCAGATAATTTAAAAATGTTCAATATATTAAGCATTCTTTTTTTTTTATTAAAATATATCAATTTAATCTATAATACAATTTTATAGAATACAATAAACTATCTAAAAAATAAGTTTATAAATATGTTTAAATAATATAATTTAATAATCAATAACGTTTTTAAAACCTTAAAAACTAGGTACATAATTATCTGTTTTTTATCTAAATAATTTGTTTTTTATTTTTTCTGTTATCTCATTTAGATAATAATTTTTAAATTATCTGTGCACAACACTACTTACAACTAGGCTTGTCTCATAGCCGCACGGAGTTCACTAGACCAATGTCCGTAGAGAACTGCCGTGCATTACAAATCAAGACTGACACTATCACATGTATTAATATAGCTATCTGTTGTCATCAGCATTATTACATAATATTTATACCTATAATGCGTCATACACACACAAATATATCACGTTACACAAGTATCTAAAATTCGGTTTGTGCAGTTAAAAATTAAAAAAAAAAAAAAAATCAGAATTCGATGAACGATAAATTATGAACGCACATTGAAAGATCAATCGGGAAGAGAGCTCCGCCGCCGTTTCGTGAATTTTAGCGTGCAGGATATTGTACCTTCTGCTTGTACATTACCATATGATAATATTCTACATACGTGAGACCGGTAAATATTGGAATTTCGTAGCATCGACGTACCTACTATGTGTAACACTATTTAGATATTATACGTGTGATCGGATTTCGGGGTTTCGAGATCAGCTCATTAAACGGGAAAACACTCGTGTACTGTCGGATCAGTTGGCTACCTATAGTCGGGTTGTTTGCGTTTGTTTTACGCGTTCGAAAAGATAAAATAAATCCGTTTACACTGCCGAAGGACAAACGTGTTTGTACGACGTATACACAATAATTATTGTACAATACAAATTGACTCGCCGAGTATGCTTTGCCCCCGGTGCTTCCCTTTAATCGCGAATTTATTCATATTTTTTGATTTTAGATATTTATAAATACATTTTACAACTTAAATGTACCATATTTTCAAATTATTGAGATTTGTCGGTACTATTTATAGAGTGTACAACTGTGCAGACAGTGTGAAGGTACAAACTTTTGTTTTTATTTTAAAAGAGACCCTTCCCCTTTACTGTAATTTATTTAACGGATAACTTTTTTTTGAAAATTGTAATTTACCTAATTCAAAACTCGAATGAGTGATTTCTCTGCAGCTATTAATATGTCACTACTAAAGACAATATTCGTTAATAATGGACTTTTAAATATATAAAATATATGTTACATCGGATCTAGTATTATACTATTATACCATTTTTACAAATTATAAATGTTAATTACTAAAATGTTTAATTTCCACATCTTCCGAATCCATTTTAAAGGGTATACATATTGTTATGCTTGGAACATAAAATTAAATAACTACGCTCGTTGGAATTCTGATTTTGAAAAATATGTCATCATTTTTTTAAAATAAAATTATTCGTTAAATAATTTACAGAAAAATAGAGAAGTTATTGTTTGGATAAAAAAAAACTACAGTTTTTAATTCCACGTGAAATTCCTCTAGTAGTACAAACAAAATTTCAATTATTTGAAAATATGGTCTTTAAGTAAGTACTTTGAAAATTCCTAAAATCAGATTTCTAGAGACTGCATTGTTGATAAAAAAAATTCAAAAAAAAAAAAAAAGGCAGTGATGAACATGCTTGCAGGTGACCCATCGGGCCACCCGCGAGTGACGGATGAGGTTACTCCGTCGTCGTGTACGTGTGGCGGCGGTGTGGCGGGGAAAATGCAGTGCCTACAGGAAACGGAATAACGTCACCCGGTCGGCTTTCCTATTTTAAATGTTAAAGCGCGTGTCACTGTATAATAATATTGTATATATATTTAACCTATAACTCGTCAGTGACGGTGGAAATGCGCTACGGTTTCGTATTGTGTCGTAGTAGTTATTAGGTACGTATTTTTTCGCATTTATTTTTCGCCATCGCAGAACTCGTTGCAGGTCGACGGGCGGACGTGCAGATGCGTCGCCGGACGATCGCGGAGATAAATCGAAAAACGTAATATACTACACCGCAGTTATAATGCCACCGTGAAATTATTATACCTCACCCCTGCCCCACTTCCCCTTCCGCCACCTACGGGGAGGGTCGGTGATAGCGGTGTTTTTTTTTTTTTTTTATAAACATTTTTCTCTCGACCGATCGTCATTCGTCATGTCGCGCACACCAACTATATCGTAGCTGCAGGTATTGAGACGTATATATTATCATTTTGTTTTCACGAGCAGCTCGGTATTTCGTCTTGAAGACAGTATAATATCGACTGCCAAAGACTTCACGACGTCTTCCGTGACGTCATTATTGCACTGTCGCGTTCGGACGCCATACACAATAATATAACGATATGTATATAGTGTGTACCCTATGACGTTATTCGAGGCGGAGCAAGGTGGGCACTATCCCATGTCTGAATGTAAAAGCAGTTAAGTGTTTGGTGAAATAATGCAACTTTGATTTTTCTAGTTTTGAGGAAATATAACATTGTGTAAGTGTTTGAAAACTAATGTCACGATAACAATTGATATCTAATAGTTGTCTAGTTCTAATAGACAAATAGACACTGATACTAAATACTTTAGAAATTATAAAAACAAAAAAAAACTATTACTCTTAAATTGATCCATGATTTCAAAAAAAAAAAAAAAATAAAACGTCTAAATCAAAAATGGTTCTTATTTAAAAATTTTCGAATTTTTTAATTACGTTTTAGCAGTTTTATATTGTAATTTAATTGGTTTGACCCCTCTAGAAAAGTATAAAACAACGCCACCGAGGTAGATAGGTACCATAATTATTTAGCTCTTCCGCGTCTTTTTTTTAAAATAAATGAGATTATTTTTGCCTCAAACGCGAAGGGCCAGTTAAAGATTTTACCCCCTCCTATTAAAAACTGAAATGACGTCGATTATTTGTTGGTACGATTATTATTGAATATTACGAGTCGCGTCCAGTGTTAGTGTGTGGAAACGAGTGCCGACACGGAGAAGTATTACATAATAATAATAATATATTATTTCGTGTATTCGTATTCCTTAAAGATTCCTTTTTTTTCACAACCACGGAATATTGTATTAAGCGTTCCGTGCGAGCGGATACGACTTTACAAGCTTAACGCAATTTCGTTGCTCTCAATTATTATAACGCGCTGCACAAGAAAATCATGAACATTTTTACTCTCCTCCTCCGCACGGCCAGATATATAAAGCGAAATGAAAATGTTTATCACATAATCTCAAAGGGATGCAAAACGCACGTGGATTGCGACGTATAATATAATATTAATGTACTCATTTGTATATATATATATGTGTGTGTGTGCGCGCGCGCAATGTACATGTTATAGTTTTTAATTTTTTTTCCCGCGTTTAACTATTATAAATTAAAACGGCACCTGAACGGTCATTTGTAACCTCACGACGATTCGTCGTACTTCTTCGCATCTGTATATTATTATTATTATTATTATTATTATTATTATTATTATTATCATCATCAATATATTATACTTTTTTGACATGAACCCGGCACCGGTCGGTATGCGGGATACCCTTGCAATATAATATTATTTGAATCGATATCGTATACATTTGTATTATTATTATTATTTTTTTTTTTTTTTTTTTTAGGTTAAATGAGTAAAACCCAATATCGTCGTTACGTATATTTTTTTAAACGGACAGCGTTATCTACACAATATACATTACATAATATGCGCTTTAAGTAAAAATAAATAAAATTGTTTGAATTTAAATCGAATGGAACCGTGGCGAACACGTTAAATTTAAATTTAAAAACCATGAATTATTCAACACGTTTTATAATATAATGTATATTATATATACATCACATCGAGAACAGCGTTTTGTCTAAATGTCTGTGACCGTTTATGCGGAAACCTATTTTATCATCCAAAATATTAAAATTCATGAATTCACAAAGATTTGTCTGTGATGGTTTCCATGAACCGGCGGTGCAGGTTTAATTTAAGAATAGAAAAAAAAACGATATAACCCACTTCTCAAATAGTCAAATAATATTATTATGGCTATTCATTTGGGAAACGTTCGCACGCAGTCTAGAGATCAGAACCAATAGAGGCTAACTTCAGTTTGTTCGAAAATCCATTTTCAATGCACACGGCACAATATAGATTTATTTAGCTAACAAACAATTACTTAAGAGCATAGTTGTAAGAGTTATCGACGTCTAAAAGACTATAAATAAACACGATTTACAAATTTGTTTTTTAATAACTATCTAAATAGAACCTTTCGATTTATAATCGTTACACATCTACACATAGTGTAATTAGTTTCTATTTCCATGGTTATATAAATTAGAGATAACTAAAAAGTATTATTCCTTAATATCACAAATATACGTTAATAACAATTATACAATAATAATATTATGATAGACGACAGTACAATTTTTAATACGTACCGTAATTTTATTTTGGTATTAATATCACGACATATCCTCCTTTGTTTAATTAAAATTTGTTTTCTGGAGAACTTCCATTATTTCAAAACAATTAAAAAGTACTAGCTGAGTGAAAAAAAATATATTCTCAACCGAAATGTTCAAACGTTTTTATTTTACACAAAGTTTTGCTTAGAACAAATCTAAATTATAAGATATAACACAGAACAACTTTATTAATTTTTAGAGTTTACAATGTTATTAAAATTAATTCATTAAAAAAGCAGAAAGTATGTAGGTTACAAGAGCGGTTACAACCGCTCTTGCACAGTATATATGACAAATGTGCCTCGTGATTGAGAAAGTCACTGTAATATATTTTGTGTTAATAATGAATTCAAAAATTAAAAAAAAAAAGTTGTTTTTTAAGCAATTTCCAACACAAAGACATTTCTAGCGAAAGTGATGTTTTTGGATTTTCTTATATATATATATATATATATATATATATAATTTTAAATCAACGAATTTCGATATTATTTAATGTAAACCTAAATATTTACCTCTTATTATATTTTTATTTTAAGCATAATATGCATTTAAGAGGGGTCGTATTATTTATTTATATTTTGCTTCTTGTATACAATATTATTTAAATTTATTTTAAATCATATCAGAAGATTTAAAACCTCACATAGCACAGTGAAGACCAGCGATATGCGATAAAAATAAACTCATCGTATTCATAGAGAAGATGACCCCGAATTACCCAACAGAAAATAAAAATTATGAATAAAACAGTCTGTGTAAAAAAATGTGTTTTTTTCGATTGTATTTTATATATTTAAATAATATATTATTACAAATCTGCAATTAAAATTAATTATAACGTTATATTAAATTATATTATATGATAGTTGTTGGATTAAAATTTCACGTGATATCGATCACACTATACGAACCAAGGTTACACAGTTTGGGAACCTGTTTTATTTCGTTTATATTTGTGTTTTAAAAACTAAAAAATAAAAATAACAAAAGTAGACTTAAATCGTCGTGGTCGGTTCGTTTTAATTTAATTGGTAAAGACAATATTCAACTGGAGCTGATTGCGACGTTTCCGTCGGTGGAGGTCGTTCAGCACGACCGTTGCGAGAGTTACATTTTTGACAGAGGCTAATTAATTATTTGGACCATGCTAACTGGAGTAATTTCATTAGCGTCTTGTCAGGTAGACGTTTTTGATTCGGCTACGTTTTCGCCAGTGTAAACAGCAAACGGTTGTCAAAAGTGTAATTATATTAATTGTAGATGTGCGGGAAGAAACCTTACACGTTTTCCGGAATTTCATAATTATTTTTAGTCAAAATGTCCGCGAACCGTATTGCCCCATCAGTAATAATAATGTAATATACGGAATTAAAATTTTCGGGACAGGCGTTTTGTTTTCTTACGGTGTACTTGTATGGAGCGAGGCAAAATATTAGATTATATATGTAATACACGACGTCGTTTTAAAAGCCATTTTTTAATAACTTAGTAAAGCGATAAGAATTCTAAAAACATTGGTTTGAATTTGTCGTTAAGTCTATCGAGATCGACTTACCATCATTTTTGATTATACCACCTCGAATACTAAACAATTCATACTAAAAATAGAATAATCAAATATAATGAAACATTCCAATTTTTCGATATGTTAAATTTAAAAAATCAAATATGCTGTGAAAATCGTTCTCAAGTAGACTTGGTTATGAATTCAAATCTGCTTTCAGAATTCATATCGCATTACTAAGTCCGTCGGTACGCCGTAATAAAAGCACATACAAATGTCTATGTTCTACGTGTGTTAGACAGAAAAATACTACTTCTATAATAATTCCCCTGAAACATAAATGTTACTTTTATAACACTGCTTTCGGTAGAATTTGCAAAGACAAAAACGTGTACAAAACAATGAGCTTGCTACTTATCACAATGGAAATAATCAAAAGAAATACATTCTTATTTCAATATCGATTTGCAGTGTCGGTAAGAAGTTTAAAGAGTTAATCGTCACAGTAATAAATAAAAACAATCGTATTTTTATTTTTTACCGTTCATAATAATATTGTATCGCATAGTCTCACGTGACGCATAAGTCAGCCATAGTGGATAAAAATACTTTTGAAAAGTATTTGAAATGGATCTTTAAATGCACGAATGAAAACAATTTAATTAGTAATTGAAATAAATGTTTTAATAACTAATAAATACTGAAATGCGAATACAAACACATTTCAAAAGTATATAAAACTTATTCAAGTACATAAATTGTATTCTTAATTATCCGACTTATATTACTTTCTATATCTTAATAATTGTAGTTAAAAAATAATGTGTTTTGTGCGTTGTAAATCAATTGTTAAGAGAATAAGGTTCCAATAATATTCTTGATTTAGCACGCTCCATATAAAATTTACAGTTACTCCTCTAAATTAATTTATTATATATTAAAATAATATGTTTTTATTTACTTATGGCTATGGTACTTGACATGAAAATGATAAATATAATCTGTTAAAAAAAAAAAAAAAACAGCAAACATTACTACATCAATAAAAATACTTTATCAGTTACAATCAAATATACGTCTTATTCAACATATAATAAAAAAAATAAAAACAAACTCACAGGTCTAAATTAAATTCCTTAGTGAATGTGATTTCACTTAACGTTTTACTTCCTTTATAATCATGTACTGTAAAAGTGCATATGATATTGTCAGCATGGTGTATGGATTAGCTTGTATGTGTACATGCAAATGTTCAAATATTAGAAATAGAAAAATTACAATAAATACAATTCATACAATTTATATTTAAAAACTAACACTCATTTATTTATTATTTAACATAATAAATAATTTGATTCATAATCTGTGTTATATTATCCCCATTGTCATTCTCCCGAGATAATTATATACTCGCAATAAATCTTCATGGGTTTAATATTCGGCATTACTTTTGTTTTGTACTTAATACAAAATATAAAATAAGTATTTGAAATGCATTTAAAATACGATTAAAGTAGGTATTTAAATGCATTACAATTAGTATTCGGAAATTTGTACCGAGAAGGTGCACGGGCCCGAAAGGGTTTTTAGTAGCGGATTAAACGTCCAACCAGAGTATAGATTTTTTATTTTCTTTTTTTTTTTTTAAGTTTGCATAGTCGAGAAAAAACATTTGTGTTTACATAAAATGATTGAAAAACTTTTCATTTGATTTAAACTTTGATTAGTTTTTATATTATACTCGTATGCGCGTACAAATATGTATTTTACGTGTGTGAACAAGTCTATTATTTCGTACTGTACCGTTAAAATCAAAATTTATATATATATATATTTTTTTTTTTGTTATCAGTATAATGTTTAGACGTGACTTGTATTTTTATTTCATTTTTTAAGAACTTTATTGATAAAATATAATTTACTTCTTCGTAACGTTTTAATTTTTTTTTTTTTTAAAGTCTCACTAATGGTATATCCTAGGTCCTTTACTCACACACATACACACACACACACACACATCCAAAGACCGTACAAACAATTTTAATTAAATAGTATAGGGTATAACGCTAGCTTAATATATAGTCTCTACTAAATAATAACTCGTTTGCGGCATGCCGTGGTTTTGACATCTCAAGTCATGTAAATTAAAATGCTTTCATTTATGTGTTATATTATAATATTGTGTTAATTTACTTAAAACAATTTGTTTTTTAAACCAGAATATTATGATCTACCATAAGAATACAATTTTGTAGTATAATTGCATAATAATTAATGTACACGAAATATTTTACTGACGATTTGTATATCATTGGAAGAGAAATCAATGTGGACAAGTCATATATTATATTACGGTATATCCATATATCATATTGTTCGAAACGTGAAGTCGACTAACACAATATCGACATACGCAAGGAAGAAAGTAGTTATACGAAATCAGTTCCTACTTAAAAAAAAAGTAAATACCGAGATATTAAAAAAAAATAAAAATACAACGTAATTTATAAAAAATCGCGTATAATAATATGTATGTGAACTTATACTTCAGTTCAATACAAATTACAAACAAGAAGTTATATCAAATTTCAATAAAAAAAAAAAAATGGGAATTGAAGTTCAGACTTTAATTTGCTACTCTTAACCGAAAGTTTAAATAACTGAGTTATTACGACATTCGTTACAGTGACTTGATATGTATACAAATACATACCATGACATATGATCGTAAATGTATTGGTTTAATTTAAACATTAGTCGATTCTGTGAAAATATAAATACCACGACTAAGCGTAAATAAGATAATCAATATAATGATCTCAAAGCTAGTGAATACGACACGATTCGTTTTTTTTCTTCAATTGTTTCATTATTTGCAAATATAGGTTTGTTTTTAACGAACGGTCGTGTTGTTTTTAATGAACAGAATGTGTCGACCAGCATGCAGTATTCGATAAAGTAAACTTTGGTGGTATTTCCACTGGCTTATTTTTCGCGCTCAACATATTTTGTTTTTATTATTGTTATTATTTTTATTATGTCTTTTTCCGTACAATCGGGCCCGAAACCAACTATACGAATAGTAGTATGATATGCATAATAAGTATATACCCACACGTAGGTATATAATATACGTACTATATTATACGTACTGCTACGCCGCACGCGATCATTTACCTGGTTGCTCTTACATCGAAAACGTAAAAACAACGACGAACAATGCATACTATAAATGAATGGCTAACAATACTATCGCACGCATATTTGATATTCTACTCGACGCGATACTTCTGCTGTAACAGCGATGACAGCAACGACGACTAATCCACCTCGATACAACCTCACGAATATCGGAGATCGTTATCATTCATTGGGGGAGTTAGGTGGGGCCGTAAGGGGGACAAAACCCTCCCAAGTTTTCGATTAGCTCCCCCCCCCCCAAATGTGTACCGTAGTTATGTACCTACAGTTTTGTATCATAATTATAAAGGACATAGTTTGAGAAAATATTTGTGTAAACTCGTTATATTCACTGCAATTTGTTTCTACACTCTGCAGACATTTTAATCACAATTTATAATTATATTATTTAATAAAACACTTAGTTATTTCTTCTGCATCATTTTTTTTTTTTTGCATTTTTAGTAATACTGTAATAGTATGTAATGCATTAATACATTTTAGTTTATTTGTTAATTTTGAATTCAGATATGATACAGCTGCACACGCTATACGCTGGCTGATTTTTATTTTTAATTATATATAATATTTATTTAAATTTGTCAAATATTCCAAACAAGACATAAACAAGATTATTTCAAACTATGCAGGAAGTTATTAATAATGATTTTCATAATGTAATATGGGCTTGATCCCTCCCTACTAAATTTATCAAGCGCAGCCTATGATGGTCACACTCATATAGTTTATGATTTTTCTTATGAACATAAATATAATATTATAATATTGTATGTTAGCTGGAATTTTAAGCGTGTTGTATTACGCATATTGATTATTATTACCAAACGTCGGCCGTCCTAAAACTGGAGCTCTATAGGCCGCGAATAATTATTATATGGTAAATTGCCAAGAACCGGAACACTGCGTATGTCATGATGCGTGCATGAAGTTGACCCAACTATTTTGTCCTCCCGAGACCTTTGCGATTGGTGGTTGAGCGAGACTGCGAGAGATCTTTAAGGCCGATTTTGTGAAACGTGTGTGAAGGGTGTGCGATCGGTTTTTATCATATTACAAACAATTCAAATGGCACGACTTGCAACACTTTCACCGGTGCACTGACTCGTGTTCTAATAAGTGTTTTGAGTTTTGATAAACGGAGTAGTGCATGGCTACATTTTGCGGGATACCTCAGTTAGAATATCTGTATGAATAATATTCTATAAAATCAAAAACGTATGACCGTGACATTCAAAAAAAAAACATAAAAAAAAAAAAACTTAAATAAAAATAGTAAACAAATATAATTGTTTACAGAAATGTTGTTTTAAAATGACATCAAATCGAGTAAAAAAAAAAAAAAAATAATTTTTAAAAACGTTAAACTCGTTTGAAACATTGAGCGAAGACACTCGAATGAATCGCCATAAATCGGAACGCACGAGTTCCGATCTCCTGCCGCGTCCTCGGAATGGACGCGTAATATTATTGACAATATTATGAGTCGAACGCCGGATTCGAAATACTCGACACTTCGACGGCGATTGCTGAGCACAGATAACGCACGTAATTATATATTATTATGCGCAGAGAGGTGTATAATAATAATAATACGACGGGACGTTTATCAACAGAAGACCGGCGCGGGTCCGGTGCGCGTGTAAGAGCCGACAAAACGTCGTGCCACTATTTTCAGCGGGTCCCGGGGGGACAAGAAAACGCTCAGAGATCGAGAGCGTTAGTGTCCTCGATCGACGAACACTATTCGCCGAACAAAACTCCACTGCAACGTTCCAAGTGTAATCTGCCCGAAGCCTCGATACTGTATTATAATATTATATTATATTCACGACGTTCGTCCGAGGCCAGAGATTATTCGTCAACACCTCGCCATCGAGAAGATGATACTACTGAAGGGGCGGCTAATGCGCCGGCGGCAGATTGATGTATACCTATATTATAATTTACCACGCGTACATTCGTAAAATCGTTTATGCTATGTACTTACAGTTAAAACGAATCGGATCAACGACGGTCATATTATTATATAACGCCATATTAGGAATAATTATTTTTACCGTTATTATTATATCATAACTGTTGCGATGCGTGAGGTTTCTATTTTATTTTTCCGTCTCTTGAAATCATAAATAACGCTCTGTTTCGCCCAACGTGATTATGACGTTTTATTACGGAATTCGATTAAGCATATAACTACAGCTACAACAACAACAAAAACAATGACATTTCATGTGTACCACGTCGTCCATATTATCTTCATCTCGGACTAAAGTTATTTAACGAACTACACTGTTCAATCGAAACAAATTATAATTAACTTTAAGCTTTCAAAGTATAATATGTTTTAATGCTGAGCGCAAAAAGAGCGTTTGGTAAACTTAAAACACAAAACTTTGTAGTTCTTATGAGAATTTCCTGAAAAAAAAAAAAAGGAACCATCTGATGTATAATACATTTCGTCTATAGGTTATTACGGTTTCTTCTCAGTAAACGATTTCTTCGCCGTAAAAACGAAATTATAGACTATGCTTTAAATTAACTCTACGATTTTTTTTTCTGTAAAAATGTGTTTTTAATTTCGAAATCAAAGATCTTATAGCTTTGGCCGTTTAACGATATCGAAACGTATTCGGCTGTGCTGATAATGTTTCGTGAAAAGAAAAAAAAATAGACGTTATTTTGTTATCTGTGCGCGCACAATAATACATCGTATCGATAGTGAATTAAACGAAAGCGAATATTGATTGTCTCGATGGTAATTTGTCTACGCTACACTCGTCCGCGGGTTTCGTATTTCGATCACGTCCCGGGCGGGAACTCGTCATTAGGCAACTGCACAGTCATCAGCGATTTATTTTTTCCGTATCGTGTGCCGCTCGCGTTGGTGTTTCGCATATGGCGTATTCGATGTATATTTTTATTCGAAGACTAGCGTTTGAGCAGTTTTTGAGATGTTATATAAAAAAAAAAAAAAAAAAAGAAAAAACGGCTACACGAAGATACTGCAACGCGCGTTGCATGGAAACCATAACTTTCACAGACCCCGTCTAACACCCTCTACAACAGTTTCTGTGATCGACATATCGATATAATACCTGTACGATATAACGAATAATTAAATAAAACTCTCTTAATCAGTATACCTATAACAGCTGCTAGTGTTTTTATTTTTACGTTTAACTCTTGATCGATACCTACGCAATAGCAATAATAATAATAATAATTATTATTATTAATATTATGATGAGTACCTACCTAATATACGATTCACGTGAAAATAATAATAATTTTAACGCGATTGTTGGAGAAATCGCGTGTGTGGGTACTGGGGAGCGTAGAGCCATAATATTTGACACAAACGTTTAAAAATCGAAGCAAGTCGAACGAGTCACTGACACTATATACAGACTCATTATCGGAAAACTGTCGTGTATTATTAAACGTTCATGATTCATACTAAAACTCGCATAATATATACAAAAAAAAAAAAATCATGTTTATAAATGAAAAATATAACAGGAAAAACAACAATCGACCATTTTTAGCGACGCTCTGTACTGTATTTTGCACTCGCATTGTACGAAAACGCGGGATACAAATCCGTACACATTATACACCAATGTTTTTTTTTTGTTGTTGTTGTGATTACGTTCTTTTGTCTTTTATTTTACCGGTTAGGTACTCGAACAATTTTAGTGCGATTTATACACACACGTTGTATTGTATAGATTGAATAATTTCGAGATTGAGGTCGTTTTAATAGTACATAACATAATATATTGCGTCGTATTATATGGAATAGTGGAATTTTAATAATGAAAACTGAAAAAAATCCACTTACGAATGCCGGTGACGTGTGGAGTGGAGAGGTTTCAGAGTGAAATCGGACATTAAGCCCCTGTAGGGTCACTCGTATGACACAACAAGTAATATAATGTTCTGGCAGAGCAGCGCAGTCCCTCCACGTTGGAGGGAGAAGCGAGCGGTCTGGTCGTGCCGGAAAATGTTCAGTCAATGCCAATAAGAGGAAAGAGGAATGCTAATTGGATGTCGTTTGTTTGTCGCACAGAACGTTCTACCTTTTTTTTTTCACGCGAATATAATTATTAATTAAAGTATTGTAATGGATGGAAAAAATAAAACGTGTACTACCTACTTAATCAATATCCGATTTTTGTCTTCACGGGACTTCGTAGCGATTATTTTGTAAGCATTAAATCAACGCAATAGGTGTTTTGTTTTTGCGTACAATAATAAAATATATTATGACAGTTTATGTGAATCGTAAATTTATTAGATATTCTTTATAATTAGGTATAGATGATATATAATATGTATGACGGGTGTATATATGTGGTTATATTAAACCATTAGGTATAGTCAAAAAAAAAATTATTTTGTGAGCTACGATGAGATAAATAAATAAAGCAGTTGAAAAAAAACAAACAGTGTTTGATACATTTATTTTGTTAAATAGGACAAGATTTTGACGTATTCCTTGAATTTTCTCGTGTACGTGCGTTATGTATCGATATAAAAACATGATACTATTATAAGGCTAGCAAAGTTGGCCGTCGTTTTATATATTCTTAAAAACGCGTGAGTAGTCTAAATTTTATTTTACTGAACATTACATTTTTTTAAAATCTTAGAAGAATATAACAAATTTTCAAAGATTTTCATAATTTGTATTATATTATTATTATGATAAATTAATTAATTTTGTGTACACCAATATCTACTTTGATCTTTTGTTATAAATTATAGTAATCTGTTAAGCATACTATTTACATTTCTCAAATAGTTTTATATTAATTACGGTTGATTAACCAATGACCGTAATATTCAATACATACCCGAATTCGTTTTAGAAAACGTTTTTTTTTCTGTCGATTACAGTAATTTTTAATCTCTGTTTATATATACCGAGGTAATGATGAAGTCCGTTATCGTTAAATGGCTACTGTATAATGTATATGTAAAATTAAAAATTTATTTTTCGTTATTAAAACGATTAAATTGTAACAGGTATCCTACCACGTATCAAATATTATAATATGACCCCCACACATATACACACACATTGCATAGTACTAAATATTAAAATAAAACGAAAAGTTGTTTCATCACGTACGTTTTTTATTTCAAACAACAACTGCCATAGTATTATAAAAAATACTTGATTGGTATTACAGAGATGAATGTCAATCCAACTTCAGATAGATATCTAGTATATTATAAGTCCCCATAATATAATGTTATGTTGACAGGGTAGATAATGAATACATTTGAAATGAAATAAATTCGGAAGCTTATGGGATAAAAAAAAAAAAAAAAATATAGCAACAGTTGTGAAATTTGTTGTCATACGAGAATCGCTTCAAATATAAAATGTTAATTTTTAGTGCACCTTTATAATGTTTCTTTTACTTACATATACTTAACTACATAATTTATTTATTGTATTATTTTGACGTTGATAATCATGTTAACTGTACTATATATAAGCTCATAGTAAAAGCCGGTCGGGTAGTATAATATAGTGGGGAATAATAATGTTGCGTTATTTCCGTGTTGGTTTTAGCGCTTTTGCAAATTTCCATATCAACGTTTCTCGACGTTCATACCGGATACACTGTACTATATACCTCCTACTGCAGTCATATATTTGAAATACGCTGAAAAACCCGCACCCTACAGTTTGATCATCGACCTGTGGCCTAAAAACATCTGACCCCTTCGTGTACATTATTGACGGTGTATAATAAATACCGACGGCGTATTACAATGGTGAATTGTTTGAGATTCCGCGTATAGGTATATAACATAATATTATACGGTCGGCGGCGGCCGTGCGCGCGGCGAGCCAGAAAATAATGAATAATGACGTCCGTTTCGATATTATAATAAAATATAATATAATATATATATATATTTATATATATTATAAACGCCGCGGCACTACTCACGGGTATTAGTAGTCATATATGCATGGAATATCGGTACGATAGATTAAGTCGGGCTTGAGCGAGTGGAAATTCTCGACATACCGGTGCACGCCACTGCTAACCACCGGTAAACGACACGAAGTCTACTAAACGCGCGATATCCGTTTGGATCCGATTATTTTTCCGGATATCGTTTCCGTACGTTTTATATATATATATAGAGTTAAAACATAATGACGTGACGATGTACGTCGGCGTCTATGGTGCCTCCCGGGAGGTGTGCATCGGCGGAGTGTTCCGGTCCGATATGATTAATATAATGGATTTTTACGTACGTTTGGCGGTAGAAAGGAAATCACGCGGTTCGGTGCGATTATCGAATAATGTAGGCACCGCTTAGATTAGACTGGATAGGAAAAAAATCAAGACCGAACGTGCACGCGACTCTCATCTGTCGTGAGAGTTTTCGCGGTCATGTCATAATAGTAATAGCATTAATAATATTTACCCGAAAAGCAGCCGCAACCGTTGAACCGTATATTGCAGGACACTCGTGTTGCAGTAATATAGTATACGACCTGAGGGTTTTCCCGATACCGTGGGCGATTTATCATCGTGATCAACTCGGTTCGGTTTGGTCGGCAATAAACGCGCGATGGGTGTCTGATGACTTTGACATTTTCGAATAACAAAATCTATGGTAATGGACGACGATGAATTATTGTTTTCAAATACGATTGTCTCGTCTCTGTCGAATGATTCAGTTTCAGTACACGTGAGATTCTTAACCGCCGCCTAGGACATAATTTCATGGCGTGCCGACGAATTATTTTTAAATCGAGATCGACGTGTGCAATATTATATCCATAATATTATAATGATGTTTGAGTTTCCGTTATTCGCGTGCCTGTACAAAAACAATATTATATTATGACGTATGTTATACTCTGTTTATATTGTATTATTTGCCGTACTTACGCGTCGTTGGTGGCCATATCATGTATATATATTTTATAACGTGTTGTTTGAATACATTTCATGTGTCGCGCGTCATAAAATTAAATTTCTCCTCGCAGTTGAGTAGTTTACGAGAGCATTCCGTACGGAAAATAAAATCATCCCTATCGTCTCGCTAGCAACAAACAACAATGCCTAAGTGTGTTTAAGAGCAAATTAACGTTTAAGGGGGATGTAAACTTATTCAATGCATACCGTCATCTCATCGACCCGTAAATGGAAAATTCGCCCATAATTACTGTCATAAACGCGTGTTACACATCGTTATAATTGTATGGAATTTTGAAAGCTATTCAAATATTTAGTTCCATCAGTGTCGAATTTTAAACGAAATTAAATTTCCTTAATACGTCAGATAACATTCGAGGAAGCAATAAAAAAAGAAAATTTAACATAAGTTTATGTATACGGCCATCATGAGTAATATACCACAATCATAGTTTAACTTCTAATGTATTATGTAAAACAGTTTGCTACGTAATAAACATATTAATATTATAATATGCATATTATGATTTGCAATATTTTTATTTGTCTTATGCATTAGTTATCATTAGTTAGGTATTAATATTGTTCAATAATAACAGTTAACTTTCAGTATACCTAATTATATATATATATACTATTAGGTAGGTAGTTTTGTCACTGCCGAACGACAGTGGTGTAGCTAAATTGTCTATTCATGACGCCGTGTTACAATATATTTTGTACCATAAAAATATTATAAATACATAATTCAACATTATCGCTTAAACTGAATACGATATCGGACTACTCCAAAATAAGGACTGAAACAAAACAATATTTGCATTATAATAAATTACATTTTATACATTTTCAAATGCTAACAAATCTCAATAATTTCACAAACCTAAAATATAATATTGATTTTAAATATAAAAATGAAATTATTAAAAATTTAATCATTAATTTAAATAATTTTATGATAATTTATAGAAGATAGTAGAGCGAAATAATGTCAAAGTATTAATACTTCGATATTAGTGATAATAAATTATTCTAACATTCCTTCTTAGTTATAAACTATATATATATATAGAAATGTCTGTCTGTCTGTCTGTCCTTTATACATTCCCAAATCGTTCAACCTATTGTGATTAAATTTGGGATAGAGATAGATTAGACGACTGAGAAGAAGATAGGTTAATTTTAAAAGGTAGACCAACGCCGGAAGAAGCTCACACAGGGATTTTGAGATATACAATGGAAATATTTGTTTATAAATAGTTGTTATTGGTAACCATGGTCTATTTATTTATAAGGTCATCAATGGTTACAAATTTTATAACTATTATAATTAGTAAGAATATATAATATATACTTTTTTTGCAAATAAATTTATAGAAAAAACAAATCATTGGTATAGTTTTGATGTTTTTCATATGCCTAATATTCTGATTTCACTTATGTAAGCACCTTGCTGGGTCCTCAATTCACCGCAGGTGGATTGTCTATTTGATAATACACTGCTTGCAGTTTCTGCTATCCAATGTAGTCAGATTACCTACCTAGCTAACTCTGTTACATTTAAATAACTTGAGGTTATTCATAACTTAATATTTGGCTCGGCAATGCCGTGTGGGACAGCTAGACTTTTCTTGATGAAAACTACATAATGATCCAAAATAAATTGAAAATTCTGTTTGGTTCCGAATTCCCCTATGTGCGCACGTTATTTCATTAGCATAAAGCTCATTGCTCTCTTATCTAATCGCAGTCATATAGGCTTTGCCTATAATTCATAATATTCAATGTATTATATTCGTCCTAATCTAACAAATATTATTCCAAAAATACAAGCAAAAAATTCTCTCATATTAAAATCAATAGAAAAGAAAACCAAACTATTGGCAAGTCCAAATATATTCTCCGTTCTCGTTAAGTGCGACGACATCGACGTGAACAAATTTACAATCAATGTCCAAACCTGCAATAGCGATGACAAATTAAAGGTACCGCCTGTTTACACTAAAAATGTGTACAATATCTTCACTTTCATCTCTAATCTTATGACCATACTTGACTACAGATTTCATTTGTAAATCCATCCCCCCCTCCTATTTATTGTCCACACACATTTCTTTGAACATTGCAATCTGTTATTATCGCATTTAGAGGAGAATGATTACAGGTATTATTCTAATCAGCCAGATATAAATCGCCTGATTCGTGTAGTTATTTGAAATCTCCAACCAACTATTGCACATGAAGACATCATTGCCGGTCTTTCAGAATTGGGACACCACGTCACCAACATTCACAACATGAAGCGTTTTTTGGACAAAACGTCCTTGCTATTTTTCTTCGTTGAGAACCAAATAGCTCCCAATAACTTGAATACATACAAGATTGCGTTCCTTCTCAACTCAAAAATTGTTGTTGAAAAATCATATCCACTAAAACGCCCACCACAGTGCTATGCATATCAGACTTACGAACATATTTGAAAATACTGTTTCCATGGTTTACGATGTGTAAAATGTAAGGAAAACCACTTCTCATATTCCTGCTTCAAGCCACGCAACTCTTCAGCCACATGTGCTCTATGCAATGGTAGCCATACTGCCAACTACAAAGGTTATCCCGACTATAAAAAACTTAAACTTTTTAACTTTCAAATTAAGCGTGATCCTCCCATTCTTACTCTTTCCCCTAAAAACAATACTACTAAAATCTCTTTTGGCACCAATCAACTAATCAATAACTAGTCTTATACTCAATTCACTTCCTTTGGTTAAAATTATACTTAACTTTCTTCAATTATTGAAACATTATTAGCCTCATTTATCTCCGAATTCTCGAATACCATAAAATTCCTCTTTTCCCTTCTTACTTTATAGTTCATTATTAAATAAGTCTTAATTATAAACTAAATAAATATCTGTACTTTAATTACGCCATATCACATTGTTATTTATCTTGTGCATTATCTAAATATTCATATTCTGCGCATTCTTTTATTTTGTATGTTAATTTCCTATATATATATATATATATTTATTTTTATACGGGCCTTATCTACTTTTGTATGTTCAAACTATTAACTGTATAAAATGTTAAGAATCCATATATTTGTTATGTTATGACTAAAAATTATTATTTTACAGCCGATATTAATAATACTTATTATTTATTAAATTATAGAAATGCAATAGTTATTATTAAAAGTTAAATATTATTGTAATGATATTACTTATATTTTAACCGTTATATTATAAAATAAAATATATCATTCATATAGAGCTGACATTATTAATTTTTTTTTTTAGGCAACAAAGTTCACGAGATCATCTGGTTTTTTATAATTTTCCTTTTTATGATTTTGTAGTAAAAAATCTATTAAGTTCAATTCGCAATCTACAATATGGATTTTATTTCAATTGTCTGTATTAAATAATTTAAGTAAAACTATTTGTTGTTCACTAATATGGTTTATGATTATTATTTTTTTAAAAGTATACTTTAAAGAATATTTTATTTATAAAAGTAGATATGATTATGTTCATTTCAACCATAGATAATATAGACATGGATGGCTTTGCTATTGTGTTCAAGTATGCTTGGAGGGAGTACTCGTTACCGGGTAAAATAATGTAGTTAAGGGTATTGTAATATGAATCCATTGTTAATGTTATAATATTATCCAAATTGATAAATTAAAATATTGTTAGTTTTTAACGAAAGATACTACAATAAAAAAAAAAAAAAAACTTTACTCAAAACATAATTATTGTCATTGTCAAATAAACAAACTAACCATGTTGAAAAATCATATACAAACATAAGTTTTTCATTAATAAGTATTTTATTACTTATTGCTAATAAGTTGTTACAAACTGTTCGTTAAAAATGTTTTGAAAGGCAATTATATTTTATTCCATTTATGCGCTTTTTTATTTTGATTAGTTCCAATTATATTTATATTCCAACTCATAAAACTATACATATCGCGTCAAAGTATTGAATTTATATAGTAATAAATATTTAATAAAATTAAAACATTTTTACAGTAAACCATTTATATCCAAGTCAGTTGAATGAACCATTTCACAATTATATTATACTTAAAATTTACTATTTTGAACTTATTTATAAAATAAATATTGTTACCGCTCGTCAGTAGACAATTATCTTTATCGCGTGGACTGTTGTGAACCCTCCAGTGTGTAAATTATATAATTTTATGTTTACAGAAACATACGATTAAGTTATAGTTTTATCATAGTATAGTAATGTAAGCATATTATTGTGAACAGACACGAGGTTGAAAGGGATTCGCTGTGTGTACAGTTTTGGGTCCGAGTGAGCCTCAACGATGTCTTGCTGTCTATGATATACGAGAGTGTACTACTGTCCGAACATCACGAAGAACCTCAGTTATTTAAGTCTATCAAATTCTGTTTAATTCTATTAACATAGGCTTCTCTTGGTTTAATAATTTTAATAAAGTATAGTGATAACCTAAAATCCACTTATTAATTTATTCACGAACAATCTGAGTTGCGGAAACGTCCATAATAGAATTCCACTGTCCATTTTTTCGATACAGGAATAATACTTCAAACTCATTCGTATTTATATTAAACTAGCTGTCCCGCCCATCGTTGCCTGAGCCAAATATTAATTTAAGATTAACCTGTAGTGATTTATAAGCATTTAAACCACATAGGTAGGCAATCCACTACATTAGATCACGGACAATATGCGAGCAGTAAATTATCAGGTAGGCAATCCACCTGCGGTAGATTGCGGACCCTATGAAGTGCGTGAGTGAAATCAGAATTAGGTATAAAAAATATTGGGACCGTTGCCCGTGCCAAAGATTTGTTTTTTTTCAATAAATTTATTTACAAAAATATGTATATGATAATGTATTCTTACTAATTATAATAGTTAGAAATATGTAACTATTGACAACCTTATAAATAAATAGAGATTGGTGGTATAGCAACCATTTATAAACAAATATTTCTATCGTAAATCTCAAAATCCATGTTTGAGCATCTCCCGGGATTGTGTTTTTCCAAAATTTTCTCTTGTAAAAACCATCTCCTAGAAATTACGAACAACTGAAAAAAAAAATTAAAGGAAATCGGCTCAGCCGTTCTCATTTGATGAATTTTTATACATTTTTGGCTCCATTTTTATATATAAAAATAATATTATGTTATTAGGATAACCATAAGTCTATTTTTTAAGTTGTAATATTTATATCTGCTATAATTCCTGGTTTATTTCAAATCATTTAAAATCCGTATAACAGATAACAATATTTCTAAAAAAACAATGAAAAGCTCTGTTGATTCTCTATAATATAGATTATAAATACAGAATAATTAAATATATTAAACTTTTTAATAATTGATTTGCAAATCATCCCAATAGAAGTAAATAATATGATATTATAAGCATTTGACAATGATTTGTGTGTATGCGTATGGCCACTTGAACTTAAGGACGTCTTTTGGAACTGTAAAAATTATTCAATATTCACTTGGGGGATAGTTTATGTAGATAAAAAATAAAACCAAATTAATATTTTTTTAGGTTGAAAGAATACAATTATTAATTATTATTAAAATTGGAATTTTTCGATAAAACAAATAAAATTTGTATTTTTTAATAGTCAATTTATAAAAAAAATATATTGTCTATACATTAAAAAATGCAATAAACGCCGAGGACTGAATTAATCAAATAACTCACTGTTTGTACACGTCTTATTCGCTGGTTTTGAAATTGTTATAACAACAATAAAAATAATATTTATATGCAAAAAAATAGAATTCTATCGTGGTGTTACAGATTAAACGTTTATCAGTGTTTGTTGGTCGCACATGAACAACGAAGGGTCGTCGGCCCAGTCAGTGCTCTCTGGTAATTTGTTACGATGGTTTTCTTTATTATTATTATTATTATTATCCTCTGGTCCTCGCACCATTGCAAAGGTCCTTCAATTCTGTTTGCAAAGGGATAGAAGCGACCGCGTCGTTTGTGAAAAAAACGAACATTAAAATTTAAAATCCCTACTAATGGTCTCATATATATGTATATATATATATATATATATAAACTACACGTACCGTTGCCCGGGAGAAAAACTCTAAAAACTCCTTTTCAAGCAAGTCGGTCGTGGCTGTAAGTGGGGTGTAAAAAAAAAGTTGAAAAAACCGACTCTCGTCCGTCCGCGGGGCGATCGAATGTCGGAACAAAGGACATAGACGGCGCGATAGACAAAAGCGGCGCCGAGCGGAAACCGCGACACCGAAAGACTCTCTCCTGGTGATACGCATCACAACGATATTGTTCGTGTATATAACACTAAGACGGGGTCCAAAGTTTTTCACTAATAATGCGATTATTTGAAATCAGATTTTTAGAATTTTAAAATGCATTTAAAGACTATATTTTCAAATATTAAAATATTTTTTTACTACAAAATGTGAGCGTCTTTTAGAATTACAATTTTTTTGTGTTTTTTAGACGAAAACCCCCATTTAGAAGGTATTATAAGTTAAAATGTGTATGATTTTTTCTGACACCGTTGAAGTATTAAAATAAAAATGTAACGAGTATTTTCGAGTTAAATTTTGTCTAATATGAATAATTATAGGTTCGTGGGTTTATAAGGTATGGGAGCTATAGTGATTTGAACATTTTAGTAATCAACACTAATCTATAGCGTTTATTGTTTATACAAATAGTCAAAGTATAATAAAGTATTGATCCAATATTACATATATTTTATATTTTTGTAAAATCATTTTTAAGGACTTTTATCTTTAGTATAAGTATTTTAATAACTCAGTGATTACTCGTTTGAGTTTGAAATATCAAAATTTAAAAAAAAAATGATCTACTAAATAATTTCTAGTAAAAACTTGTGGTATTCATTTGAAAAACAAAAGTTTGTATCGCCTCGGAACACTCTTGTAGCCGTAAAAATAAGTTTGAGAATTTAAAAATTCCAAAAATCAGAATTCGAATAAACGAATTATTAAATTTTAGAATTGTGGGAGTGTGGATGCTCGGTGAATTACCTTGTAAACAAACGCAATGGTATTATGTCATAACGTGGATTCGCGCTCACCATAGAAACGGTATATGATTTTTTTTTTTTTTTTGGAGGGGGGGGAGAGCGGTAACGAGATTGATATTATACACACAATCATAATGTCATATATTTTGAGTGTATAATATATAGTAAATACCATCTCTGAGGGGTGACTTCAAACGGGGTTTATTGACTACGTTCCAGGAATCTCTGCCGTTTTATCATACATCATGTAATGCGAAATCTTGTTCTCGACTGTTTTAATTTATATATATATGCACGTAGTATAAACGTATCTTCGTGTCCGCGTATTTAAGCTATAAAAGTACGCAAATTCACTCCCGGTAAGGGTGAGAGCTCAGAGATACGGCGGAGCCCGCAGCAGCGCGGACTTAATTTTTTGCGCGCAAACAGTAGATTCGTGTTTCGACGCGTGTGTGCTGCTTCGCGTAGGCGCACGTGGGCCGTTGTTTATCGTATAAACAATAATACACTTTGTGGCAGTCGATATACACTGTTTTCTGTGTTCAACACACCGCACCGGGTACACGACTCGCACACTATAACATGCGCGCGGATCGTTGAGAACGCAATGGGTGGTTATATTCAATTATTTTAATCCCCAACACGACTGTGCATCTCATCAATCGCGCATAAACACGATATACATAAATATTATGGTCATGAGAATCAAGGGTATAATATTATACATAATGATTTGCTGTGAACCGGGGAGGATATCTCGAGAAATAAAATGTAACGTTTTCATATTAATTTTTTTCTTTAATTTATCGTTCGGCGCGTTTAAGCCACGCACGTATAATATACGTATTTTTCTACAATTGTTTGTACGTCGTTTTCAAAATTACCACAATTCCTCGTATTTTCGACTCTATGAAAATATCCCGCCCGATGAAAAAATAATATCATATTCGTCTTGTATAATTATTAGAATAGCCTTGCGGGCTCGTCATGGCGGTATAGTCTTTTCAACGATGCTGTCCATCTACTACGAGACTTGGTGGGTACACGCTTCACTCTTTGCGACACTGTCCGCTCCTTCCCTCTCCTCCCCCCAAAACCCGTCCGTCACGACCAGCCTTCGGAAACGAATACGAATTCTCTACACGACCACCGACCACCGACTGATCAATCGATATAATTATGCATTATAATATCATAATCCTTACAAGTACAATACGCGTTAACGTGAGCCGCGCGGACGTAAAATTTCTCGTTTCAATGCGTCGCAGTATGCTGTTGGCGGACCGGTCTGTCGGAAGTGATGGGACTTTCGGAGACGAACTTCAAAGTCCTTCTATAAAGTCCGAGTGGGTCGCGTGTATTAAAATATTATTGCATCGTTTCCGAATCGAGTACAATATAATATCACTACGACGCTTAAACCGCGTCTGACCGGTTTATCGGGATAATATTATTAATGTATATTTACGACGACATGTACGCGTTGTACACGTCCGATATGAAGTTTAGAAAGTTCGCTTGGTCCGCTAAAACTGATACGAATCGTCAACGATCATAACGTTCGCCGATTCACTGTGGGCTATAAGTGCGGAGAAGTTTTCTGCGACCCTACGTCGATAATAACCGACACGTCTTGTGAGTAGTCGTGTCGCGCTCAGCGTCTGGACGGTTTTCGTTTGTCCTATGATTTAGATAAAAATAATCGAAATTTACTGATGGAGACTTTGAAATATTATACAATGATAATATTATATACTATACCGTTCTCTCCGCCGCCATGTCATGATTTTATCGCACGCAAGAGCGCGTCTACAGCGCTCACAACTCTTCCCTTCCCCCACTTCAAGAAACAAAAAAATCACCGTCAAAACATGCAAATCATAATTTTATATTATATTCACCTTGTTCGTAATATTTTTTATTATTTATTGGGCGTCGCAATTTTGTAGAAAATTTGCAAGACTCGACATTTTTTTAACACGATTACACGGAGTAACTCTTTTTTTAATCCGCTGCACTATAAACATTGTTTTTATGGCAAGTTGTAAGTTTTTTGATTTATTAGCCATACACTTCAACTTGTGCCAACCAAAGCCAACTTGTTATTCCGTAGACGTGTTGTTTACGTAGGACTTACTTTCAAAGTAGGTATTTCGCACACTCAAACGAGTTCGTACACATAGTTTCGATGCTTTTGTTCGTATAGGTATACTCTGTATAGTCTATAGAAGATTTACGACACATTCGCTCACTTTTTGCTACTTACAATAATTAATAACACACGCAGACGACGGTCGTTCGACTCTCGCAGACACCTTATATCGGATATATAATATTAATATATACGCATTAGATCCGATATCAACAAATAACAAAATTGTTATTTTTTTATAATATACGTTTGAGTTTCAAAGTAAATATATTTTTAGTAGTATCTTCAGATAATAAATATACATAATAATATGTAAGTGCGTTGCGGAAATCCGTTTACCGTATATCATATTATGTACTTATATAATATTATAGTTGTTTGTATGAGTAAAATAAAAATGTTTATTTTTCATTTTAAGAAGTTTCGTAATGGATATTTTATTTTTTATAATTGAAAATGTTCTTTAACAGTGCACGGTCCTCGTTAAGAGGACACCGAGTGAAATCGTCGTAATTATATATATATATATATATATATATATACATAAACGTATACTAAAATGAAATTCGTGTATAATTCGGCGTTTTTATTATTTTTTATTTAGTTTCTCCGGAACCGGGCGAGCGACTTTCGCAAAACAAAAAAAAAATAATAATAATAATAAAATAAAGGTTTTTTTCATACTTAATTTGAAATATATATATACATATTCGAAGCTATATCATTCGATGCTTCCCTCTCCCTCCCACTATCCTAACCTATCGCACGACGACCTTTGTGGGGGGTTATCTCGCGCCGCAAGTGTTCGAACAATAGTTTGTGCTCGTCAAGATAAAAGCGGTCGGCTGTTGGTCGGCGGAGAGAGAAAAATAAAAACAGCGTGATTTTATCTAATATATTATACGTACAACGATAACAATAACGCGCTGTAGTATTGACTACGACTGCGATTAAACGGCGGGACATGATCCACAAAACTATTGATCGGCGGCCAGACGACAATTATTATAGATCACAATCATACAATTCGTACCTATTGTGGTCGTGCATTATAATATCATTTAAGCACTACGCAATAACACGTCACAATATTATAATGAATCACGTTTGTCGCGTATGAATTGCGTTATTCGTGTCACCCGCACTGGACCACAAAGTTTATAATAATAATATTAAAATACCAAGTATTATTGCTCGTCATCGGGGTACAGTGTTCTCGTCATTTTAGGATTTGATATTGTATCGGTTTCCTGGAGGACGTCGATTTAACGTTGTCTCCTCGTTTTCCCGACAAGGACGCTGCTCAATATCGTGAGTAATAGTCATCGGAACGGACAACTGCTTTACATTATCATACACTCTGCAGTATAAAATTTGTTTTCTGATTGCCACGTCACATTTCATAAAACTATCCAAAATAGTATTAAATCCCTAGGTTGATATTTAATAGGTCGATTTAAAACTTAAATTTTTGTAATTTCTTATTTTAATTGTAGACATTTTACACATAATGTATCAACATGTATTGAATGCAATGAAGTGATTTGGTAGGTATATAACGTTGTTTTTTTTAGTTTAGTACAGGAGGCATATTACTTAAGTACTAATAACTAATATTGTTGTAAAACACACAACTTGTACATAATTTATACACGATATTACCACATGAAATATTACTTACTGTGATGGTATTTTTTCTTTACCAAAAATGGAGTACAAATGTAGACTTTTTCTCGAATTTTTGGTTTATATATATTATATATGCAACTATGGCTTGCATTTGGAAAAAAAATTCGTTTTACGTTATTTACAATCTAAACACTATATACATTTTGGGTTTATCGTTCTTTTGCGTTTAATGTTTATCGTTTTGTTGTTGAATATAATATTATTAATGCGGGGAATATAACAAATCCCCTGAATTGATTGCTAAGATAAAAATAAATTGCGTGGAATAAATATATCTACAAAACTAATAATATAACTTAAATAAAAAAGATATTCAATATATTTCGTTTTGCGTTATGTATTATTTAATTATATATTATACATTTTGTTAATCATTATGTTTTGTTTTGTAATAGGCATTTGATTTTTTTTTTTTTGTGTGACGTTTTCAATTAATCGTATTTTTGTTATTTTCGGCGTTATTATAAGGTTTGCAAGCCCTGTTATGATATATTTATCATATTATCATCGTATGTGACTTTATTCAAATACACGAGTTCTTATCTCAATTGAATTGGGTATTCGGGTGGCCGATGAATAATAATTATTTTTTTGAAATAATAATAATAATAACAGTACTATACATTCGTATCGACTTCATCGTTATTATGCATTCATCACGAAATATGTTATCAATATAATTTTAAAAACGACAGAAATCTGATCAGATATAGATCCATGCTACGCTGAAACGAATCATTGCATTGACACAATCTAAATACCTATCGAATTGTTTGCCTGGCTCAGACTCGTACCTGTCACATAAAAATATACCCTGAAAGCCCCCAAAATGTTTAAATTATGATGGTTTTGTATAATAGTTATTGACGCAAAGCGACGAATTCTTGAAGCGAAAGTCTGGTATATACATGTGTAAAAATATACGGAAAAAGAAAAAGTACAAAATGAAGAATGTTTAATTGTTCGTCAAATATTTATGTTTAAATAGTAACGCGTTATAATTATAGTGTTTAACAAATTACTAATTTCAACAATATCGTTATTAACCTGGATGCGAATATGTAACTATAAGATAAATACCTGCCTACGTACATTTTTAATTTATTTGTATCAAACCAAACGTCATATATTGCACGACAAATTCTGAGGAGACACCGAGTGATGCGCGTTGCAAGTTTGTAATTACATCTGTACTAACCTACTCATAGAACAATAATTTCAATTAAAAGCACTTATCTCGTTGATAACTTTCGTAATATTAAAACACACGTTTATTTTCGATAGAGTGAAATACGAATGTTTTGTCATTATAACGCGTCGTAATGAACAGATAATTCACATCGAATATGGCTTGAACGTATGGGGTTGTACGATATTGTAAACTCGGCTGCAATAACGCCGGTGGTCGAATCTTCGGGGTCAGAATATTATTTAGGACGTCCGTGTACAACACGCCCGACAGACCGATCGCGTGTCGTGTGCAAATTGACGCGGTTGATAATATTATTACATTATAATAATAACGATATTATATTAGCCGGCAATTCGATTTCGGCCGACGATAAGCGCAGTCACGCGCGCGTTTATATTGGCCACTCGTATATTAGATTAGCCATCGTCCCATACCAATAACCGTTGTATTGGGACACACACAGTTTCGAAAGATCGCAACCGCTTCGTAATGCCGGGGAGATTGTGTGATGGTGCGATCACGGTTTATCATATAAATATATATGTAAATAAACGCCCGTCTGTCTGTCCTTTATGCATTCTCAAACCGTTCAACCGATTACGATTACATTTGGGACAGAGAAAGATTAGACGACTGGAAAGAAGATAGGCTAATTTAAAAAGGCAGAAGTCCGACCCCGGGATGTGCTCACACGGAGAATTTGAGATTTACGGTGGAAATATTTGTTTATAAATGGTTGTCATTGGTAACCATGGTCTATTTATTTATAAGGTCGTCAATGGTTACATATTTTATAACTATTATAATTGGTGAGAATATAACATATATGGTAGATATTTTTGAAAATAAATTTATAGAAAAAACAAATCTTTGGCGTAGGCCATTGTTGCGATGTTCATCATGTGCCTAATATTCTGATTTCACTTACTTATGCACCTCATGGGGTCCGCAATCCACCGCAGGTGAATTGCTTACCTGATAATTTACTGCTCGCATATTGTCCGTGATTTAATGCAGTGGATTGTCTACCTAGGTGGTTTAGTTGCATGTAAATCACTCGAGGCTATTCTTAATTTAATATTTGGCTCAGGCAACGGTGGGCGGGACAGCTAGTATTGAATATTATTATCACAAAATAAACCCGTTGTTATAAACCACAAGCATATAGTTTAAAAATAATAATAATAATAATAATATATATGTAAGTAGGTGTCTACTATAATAATTATACAACTCGTGATTGTAAGATTTGAATGCATTTTTGTTCGATCGACATCTTTCGTCGTGTCGTTAATATATTCTACATTAGCAATTATTACTTGCAGTAACAGTTATGACCACTATGTTGTGGGCAGTCTACAATGAACCATAAAAAAATAATTATAAATATAATATTATTCATTGCTTGGGATGCATTGGTGCTAAATGTATTAGCATAATATTATCCTGTATTCGGAGAATAAATGGGAGAAAATGTTTGGTTCGATAAAATTTTTTAAACGTCATGTCTAAATAATTTACAATTTAAAAACATATTTAATACTTGTTATTTACTATTTTGATTTCTTTATAATATTAACGCATATTGATTAATTAAATATTTCCGCTTTTTTAATTCTATTTTTAATGTTTTTTCGTGAATTCTGCTGAATCCTGATACTAATAATATAAATATTAAAATAGAATCAAAAACTCAACAGACTTGGATAACCTGAACAGACGGTTATTATAATATTACATTATCACAGTATATAATATTTATATACGATGATAAAAATAAAGAGTTAATGTCAAACCGATAAAACATTCGGCAGCAATCTTTTTCGAAGTACGTTTCTATGTATAATATCATTTTATATTTATGGTCACGATGAACAAAAAAACATAGAGCGCCCACTATACATTATGCACGTATAATGTATATAGTAGAAGCCGCTTATCTGGAACACTTCTGGACCAAGGTGTAATGTGTCAATTAACAGAGTGATTCTAATAAGCGATTGGTTTTACTTATTATGAAAAAAAAAAAAAAATGTAAAATTTTAAAAAAGTATCTACTATCTACTATGAAAAAATAAACAATTTTATACGTTATGTAAAATATGTATTCATCGATGTCGGTTTTTTTTGCGTCGAGTAACTCGATGACCATAGTTTCGTAAGAGTAATGGTCCTCAAAGCCTTGTTCATCTGCACGATGCTAAACCTAACCTAACCCGAGGATACAAAGAGCTTCCACATTGTCTTAGCTTGATGGGGGGTGCCTCGTTATTTTCTTCTTCGTCACCGGTGTCATACTGTTCAACTGTTTGAGAATTCACAACCGCATTACAGTTCTCTTTTTCGGTTGGTTCCTCTGCATTATCGAGGTGTGAGTCCATATCAATCCAATCTCCATACACTGCTTCCGAGAGTTCGACTGGTTTTTCGGATTTTGTCGTCGACCTCGGTCCTAATTGTTTCGAATAGCCGATGTGATGTTTCAATAACGCGATTGTACCAATTATCTGTGTTTCCAAAAAGTGGCTTCTACGAGATATATATATATATATATATATATTTAAATACTATTGTTTGAGCAGTCACCACTAAGGTGTTGGTAATGCGCAGTAATTTGCCGAGACCGATGACGCTCATCGGCGACCATCGGCTGTGCTCTACTAATTTATGAGGCCATAATTTTTTTTTTTTTACCGCATTACTCTTTCGAGGGGATGTGGGCGGGGGTTGAATTTGGAGGTACTGAGACGTGCTATCAACGGTGTCGTCCTACTCTTCCACGTGTCGAAGACATAGAATACTGTACTTGTAGTTATATAACCTTTTTTACTTTTAATTCAATGCGTCAAGCTGAAACGACAATACTATGACTATAACTAAAAAAAAAAAAAACGCGATTCCTTTAATTAGTGCTATATTATAATCATAGTCCTAGCGTCGTACAAAGCAGCCATTGCTTAAACTGTTTGAGTGAACAAAAGTACCTCGATGCACACAGACTATAAATAATAAAAATAATATATTACTTTTATTACTACTGTCATGTACTATTACGTCTGGAGGAATCCGGTCGGAAAAATACGTAAAAACTAAAAAAAAAAAAAACCTAAAACGTCCGTTATTCCGGTTCACGTCATTATTATATGATATAGAATTTGGTAGAATTTTTGTTTTATATACGCCGTCCTAGAAAATGGTTCAATTTCGTTGTTTATTGGTATAATAATAATAATAATAATAATAATAATAATAATAATATTGTATTTTGTGCTTAACGTTCATCTTTATTATAGATTAAAATAGTTTTATTTTTATTTTTCAATTACTCATTGTATTTTCTTTAATACATTTTAAGCTGATTGTATAGTATTTGTATGATTCCTATTACAAAAAAAAAAAAAAAATATTGCAATGATACGTACAAATATTAGTTCATGCAAAACAGGATATCATCAAAAGTCTCTCATTATTATATTAACCTTTGTCAGACATGGAAGCAAATGACCTAGTGCACAATTAGTACTTTAGAGAAGATATTATATTTTTGGAGTCTTTTGTATTTTGTATTTATTTTTTTGAAAATTATGTTTAACTATTTAAATAAAATCGAATATACTATACGATGCTAATTGAACCATAATTTAATAATATTATATAATAATAATATGCAATAGTAATTAATATGTGTATAATATAGTAAAAATAGTTCTGAAACTTTCCAGTAATATACAATAATTTTTATTTTTTTTAATTTATTATAAATGTTTTTAATAAATATTTATATATAATATTACAATAATAATATTCTATGATTGTTTAGTAATTATAAATATAATTTGGAGTGTCATGCATGGTTAGACAAAATGTCTGATGATATTACTCAACATGGAAATTAATTATGTACACAGCGGGTTAATTATTTTGAAAGTCATGTTCCTTTTAAAATTTAAAAACCAAAATAAATATTTTAAACGTTTTTGTAAAATCGTTCTGTGAATTATAACAAAAAGAAAGCTATTATAGTCATATAATTCTATATAATATATTGCAATGAAAAACTGTTAAAAATATTTGCACTATATCATGAACTAAGGTTCACTGGCTTTCCAATTAATTAACATTGTATATTGATAATAACAAAAATAAAATAATAATAACTATAAAAACATAACCAGTAATTTATTTGTGTGATTTTTTTTTTTTTTTATTAGTACGTATTTTATAGTAATATATATTCATGTATATAATGATCATTAAATAATGTGTATCATTTATTGTCATTTATGACTTTGTGGTGTGAATAATTTTCTTTTTAGATAATGAGTGCTATTTATTATAACAAATTAGCAAATATTGAAAGTCAGACGATTTGAACGAAGTTGGTGTGATAAAGTATACCTAAGTATTATTGTTATGGAACAGTTAATAAATCCTATAGACAATTGTACAAGGATGGTCTTTATGAAATGCTCGATAACTCAAATCTTGCATATAGCATTGGTTATCGATCTGAGGGATATTGATTTAAAAGACTGTAAAAATGGCTTAAATGTACACCTATGCATATTTTAATACAATGGTTCCAAATTTTGGTGACAATGACGGTTAGGTTATGTACTTTAAGTTTTAATATTACGATTTTGAATAATATAATTAAAATAATATCTTTTAAATCATTGCACTATTTTTTCATATCCATAATAGGCACTGTGTTTGGTAAACTCTGAAGATTCTTGCTAATATATTAGTTTAACGAGCACATAAAGTTTAAAAAAAAAAAACCTTCCTGGCATACACATATAGTATACTTGGTAAACTCCACATACCTATGTAACGGAACGGTCTTCAAACGGTATGATTGCTCTCAATTTTTTTAATGGCATAAGCCGTTTATAGAATATATGATACTTATTGGTTTCTACAAGAAAAAGCAGAGTTAAACTTGTCCTCCGAAAAATTGCAGTTAGTAAGAAAACCGATCGCATTCTTTACAAACCAAACGCATTTACAATACGACAGAAACTTGTATTTATTGTAAACACTGCTGGTGGATGTAATTCAACCAGCAAAATAAGAGTTCATGTCTTTTGGACAAAAGAACATTTTTTTTTTATTTATTGTTTTAAAATGTTTCAGCACCTTAGGTGCCTATTACAAGTACGGAACATTACGTTTATATTTGAGTTAGTGATTACAATGGTATTATAATAGTTCATAGTAAGGTTAACATTTTGTTGGTTATTTTACATCTTCCGGTGAGAGCTCTTCGGTGTCTGATATGAGAATGTCTTGGGGTAGTCGCGGTCGCAATCGCCTATATTGGGTTTTCTTTCCTAGTTGGTAATGGCAGGCTCCGTCCGAGTCTTTCAGCTTGGTGTGAAAGTTTTTAAGTTGGGTTTTAATCCAGACATTTATTAAGGATATTCCAGTATCATTATGTATTTGGCGATTTCTCATGTACCGAGGCGCTTTAAGGCAAATTCTAAGGAATTTGTTTTGGAGAGTTTGGATTTTTTTAATTTTGGCGGTCGAGGCTGCTGCCCAAACGGGGCAGGCATACGTTAGAAGTGGTCTGATTATTGAGGTATATAGGAGGAATGATGACTTTATTTGTAGCAACAAAAGAACATAATCGTGCATAAAGTTAATGTCGACATTTTTCATCTTACCGTTGCCGTGTACCTGCCGATACGTATCTCATATTACTATATATTATTATTCAACGTTAATACTGATTATTGATCTATCAATCAGTATTAACGTCGAACAAACCACTCGATTGAGGAGAAACCGTATAGTTTTGACACGATCCGCTATACATGTAATTCACGCACCGCAAAAACGAAAGTGATTTTGAACGGACAGGCTATTTCTCAGGAAAGTGTATCAGACGGGCCGACGTACAGTCATAAAAAGTAATCATTATTGGAATAAACGCCGAGCCTGGGGCCCACGAGTGCGGACTGCTGTAATATCATATTGTACCGTGTGCAATTCTATTGTATCACGGGCCAGTGGAATCGCTCGTACGGGCGGTAACGTACCATGCCGGGAATCGTGATTAACGCGTGCGGGCCGACCGCATCCGCCCGGACGTGCACGGCAATGCGCGGCGACTCTTGGGCGGAGAGACGTACAAAACGCGAGCAGCGGTCCGCGTACGACAAGACGGACAGCTCTTGTGTAGACGCGGCTGACCAGCCCTGCGACGGCCGCCTTCGCGCCAGCCCGTCATTTCGACCAACTGGACCCGGTACGATTTCAACCGGTTTAATTGTTCGGAATATTTACGAGTTAGAATCGTGACCGTCCGAGGACTTGGAACAATTGAATCCAACTCCGGTTAGGTTTAAAAAAAAAAAAAAAAGCACATTTGCACGTTTATCAGTCCGATAATTATCTATTTGACGTCCAATGTCCTAAACCACCGCAAGGTTGTCCGCGCGCCGGTAATGCATCGGTGCATCGGAATTTCTGGTGCGGATCTACATATTATTTTTTATTTTTTTTTTTTATTTACACATTGATGTCGTTTCACGTTCGACGTTTGTGGCGCGAAGGCGGGTCGCGGGTGTTATATCGGTATTAAATATTTATAACGAGTATATGTCAAGTGTAATAATGTTTCTTTTCGTAATACATAATACCCGGATTTCGATTTGTTTTTTTTTTTTTTTTTCGTGGAAATTTCGTGCGTCGGTTCAAACGAAACAATCACTCAACTCGTACCGGAACTGTCATACATTTTTTATGTTTATTGATATGATAGCGCTTATAAAATATTATTCTTTGATAACGTGAAATCTAACGTCGCATGCTGACTGCATTGGATTTATTGTGAATAATGCAATTCGTTATTTTCCGAATGGCATACAAATATGTCCTGCGAACGTGCTCAAAATATCTTAATCGTGCTTTCCGCCGTCACTTAAGGATCTAGTAATACTCAATTTTTACATTCTGGACGATGACCGAATATCGTGAGCGAGGTAAATCTTGTTGGTTTTGAATATTTGCCGAGGCGGTTTTGATTTCATTGAGATATTAAAATGATCTATCACTTTTTTATTGATTTTTTTCTGCAATTAAACCAGTACTAAAAATCTATCTACATTTTAACGGAAGTTTATCCACATGTATTTTCTCCGTCTTACTAATACTGTATAACATATTATATTTTACGTTTAAAATAATTATTTTAACTCTGTTATTTTTGATGATAGAGTGAATTTAACTATTATCAAATGTAAATGTCATACTATTATATACCACGTAAGGGTTTTTATGATATTAAAAAGGGCTACATACAAACTCAGTTTCAATAAAACCTTTTATGACGAATTGAGGCCTGGAATGTTTTAGATATAATACTAACCGTGTCCCGTCAAATTAAAAAAAAAAACATTTTCCTTCCCATTTTAACAGACTTAGGACTATCTGTAATACAAAAATTCTACAGGTATGGTTAAAAATATATTTATTTTTTTTTAATAATATGAATAATTTGTGTATAGTTAAATAAATATAGGTAATAATAAAATAACATTTTTTTTTAATTTTTTTTTTATTAATATTATTATTATTTTATAATATAAATATCTAATAATGAATAAAATTTTATATTAATATAAAAATTATAAATATAATAAATAAATTATAATTATTTTTTTTTTTTAATTTTTATTATTTTATAGTAAAAATTTATGGGATAAGCATTGTGTATATTCAAATCTAATTATTGTGTTTGATTACAACAGCTGCATTTGATTTCTGATTTCTTTATCTTTTTCTTTTATATAATTTCTTGTATCAATAATATGAATACATCTATGTTTTTATTTATGTTTTGCGATGTACATTTAGCAAAATGTTTATAAATTGATAAATGTTTGGATGGTCTAAATAAAATATATCATTGATTTTCGAATAAAATAATTCACAACTGTTAGTGGTCCTCGCCAATAAATATGTAAATGAAGTCCATATTTCCGGAGGATATTGTGAGCTTTCAGATATGTAATTTTCTAATATATAGTCGGTAAAAATTCTACTCAATAGTCTTGAGGTAAAATAGAAATTAAGTCATCGATGAAGCAATCATTGACATCCGACGGGTTTAAAAACGAAAGTCCAAAAAATGCTTTTAAATATTTACCAATTTCAAAGTTTTTATTTTTATATTCATTAACTAGACCCAATGATTAAATTTTTCTAAATCATGCTTGTCCCGGTGGAATCGACAACCCCTAAGTTTTGCTGATGGCCAAACTTTATTTACGGCAATATGAATTGCCTTTTCAAAATTAGCAAACACAGTTTTAGGATTAAAACATAAATTAAGTTATTGAAATTCTGAAATTATTAATTGAAAAGAAGTCTCGTACGTGGTTGGAGCTATATCTAAAAGTAAACATAATACCAAAGTTATGTAGTTATTATTTTTCATTCCGTGGATAGTAAACAGTTGAATGAATTGTATTGGGCAGCTTTTAAAAGTCCCATCAATATATATATATATATATATATATATATATATATATATATATATATATATTGTATCACACGTAAACATTTTAAATTGATAGCGCATGAAAATATTATTATATTTATAGTTTCGTCATTGATCAATATAAATGATTAGTCTTTGGGTTAAAATCAATAAGAGCTGCATGTAATTCTGTAAAGGTTTTTGGTGATTTAGGCATTATTGATGTTCTAGCATAATGTATATTTTTCCGAATTAATTGTAAGTCATAGGCATTTAATGTATCTGTGTCATTCTCTTTGAGATCTTTATGAATGATTTTTGAAAGTCACTCAGCTGAATCATCTAATATTTTGTGTTTTAGTCTATTGCTAATTTTCTGTCTATTTATCAATGATTCGTTCTGTTGTTCATGGTTATCACTTATAGATTTGTCAACTATAGTAATTAATTTAATTTAAAAAACGACTTACAGTTATTTTTACAATTAGATCAGCGTTGGTGGTTTTTCGATAAATGTTAAACAAAATTTATATGCATAGATTAAAAATATAATTTTATTTTTAAAATTCCCGACCTATATAATATGTTACTATATTATCTGATAAAAGTCATAAAAATAATATGAACGATATTCTGTACGTAAACTATTAGTTTCCTAACCCCAGACTCAATTGGTATATTATTTTTTTCCCATTCAGATATAGGGACTCAATTAGTATACAGCGTTAAAAAGTATTTTTTCATATTTTTTCAAATTAAAAAAAAAGAAACTCCTACGTCCTATACGTTAAACATTTATATTTGGCAATAAGTCAAGTTACTACACTGCTAAAGCTATATAGAGTAAAATAATTATTCTTAGCCTACAACAGTTCGTGTCATGTGCTAATAAGATGGATAGCACACGCGTGTATAATGTTCTTTTAGAAATTATAGTTTTCACTCCTTGTTTTTAATTACATGGATAGGTTTTGTTCGTTTCAATTTCGCTACTTCTAAACGATAAGGATTTACGCATCGCGTCTCGTGATCGGATTCTATCCAAGCATTCACGATTTCCTCTTATTATACGAGTATCTTCTATCACGCCTGTTTACGCTCTTCAAAGTACCTATGTGTATTTTAAACCATGCCATGCATCATATGCTCCTACTTTAAACTAATTACTTATAAATCATATTCTATAACCTACTGTATCGGGGCTCTAGACCACTGTATAACTACTATCGATACACGAGTTAACGGACACTGCAGTCAGTCGGTCTACTTAAGTCGGTTCTTGCTCAAAGCGCTAAACGGAGGACATGCTTGACGTCGGATGATGCATGGACAGCCGACAGGTCATATCTCTCTTGATGGCTGTGCATGTCAGGTTATGTATCTATAATAGACAGGCCTAGTCTATAAATGAAATAAGGTACAACGTGTTGAAACTTTCTCAGTCAAATACTTATATATTATCTTGACGACAATAAGTGTATATCGATATTAACGATGAATATTATTATGGTATAATGCTTGTTACACATGGCTGTATCATAATCTACAGTTTTATCGAGTCAAAATAACACGAATAAATATATTATAATAATTTATTTGTATAAACTGTGCAATTATTGCCAATCAAATAAGGCCGGTGAACCAATAGAGTTTTTATATGAAATGTGAGGCAAGGTTACCCAATGCACCGGCGCTAAATCACGGCGGAAACTGCATAGGATGCGGCTATGCGCGGCGACCGGTACCGACAACAGACGACAACGGATGACGTGAGGAACAATCACAGGTGACAATAATATTACAGACAGTGTGTCCCGCTGAGTAAACTTTCACGGTTGGCAATGCCTGCGCGACGGTGTCGACGCAATAGATAAGACTGTAGCTATAAATACAATCACGGATGAACGATTCAGGGAGAACACTCGCCACTCTACAAGAAAGAACTACTTGGCTATTCGGACGGGAACAAAGAAACAACATCAACAATTAATGGTCACTGGCTAAAGAGCAGCCTAAATACACCTTTTAACATTAAAATATATGAAAACCTAGAACATATTATTATATAGGCACCAATGATTCGATTTTCACTTTATTGAGTTAGTAGATGTGTTCATAAAAGTATTTAGCCTTGCGTTTTCATACAGTACCTATGGCATTGACATAATATTAATATATTATTATAACACGATAAAATATTAAAATTCTAAATTCTGGTTAGTACAGATAGTACAAGAATATTTGCGAGAATGACTCCGCATTTGTAAAAAGAAACATTTTTTTGTTGTTGTCATTTTGTCATTTTGCCGAATTCAGAATTTCGTGTGTATCGAATAGAGGTAGATACGTGATTCGCGGAAGATGAACGCTTTTTATTTGATTTGTACTCTCTTTGACAACGTCTGTTTACATTTTTATTATTTGCGTCATACCTACTGCAGCAGTTTTTAGAATAAAGATTTCTTTTATAATTTTAAATAATCCGTCTATGTTTACCCGAGCTTTCGTTTCATCTATTCAGACATCGTTTCAAATAAATATGATGTTATTAGTTGAAAGTAGTCTACGTCTTTATTTCCGAGTAGTTATATTCTATCAACTTAATGTAGAGAGAAGTTGAGAGTTTATAATCCCTAGGATACGGTTTTGTTGCAACTTCCTGGCTCTTAAGAAAATGCATCCATGTAAATTATCTGGATACGGGAGTTTGCAAAAAATAACAAACTGCACCAAATGTCAAATCTTCAAGTTACTTCGTTATCTAATTTAGAAACTTGAGATATAACAAGTGCATTTTTTTATTTATTTATTTTCTTGTAGCTGCACTATTTAGTTTTATTATTTTGATACGTATTTCAATATGCAATTGTTTTTATAATATTATTTATATGTTATAAAATATTATATTATATTATATTATTTATAAAAAAAAATTATTTAATTATAAATTTATATTTTTTTAATTAGCTATATTGTTATAATAATAAAAAAAAAAAATGATTCTGAGCGAAGACAGTTCAACTCTTTGGTTACCAAGTTTATCAAATATTTAAAAAAAAAATATTTTATAATATAATATTAAATAATATTAATAATAATATATAATATTAATAATTTTATAATATTTAATATTTTATAATATATTCTAATATTACAATTTTAACAAATGTTCGTAATTTTCTTTTTAGTATCTCCCAAGTATTTAAATATGTTTTTTGATTTTTTGATCTTTCATCAACTTGATCAAATTTGCTACAAGAAACCTCCAACGAAGTTGATAAATGATGATCAGAGCATTTTTTCTACTAAAAAAGTATCTCCAGAGAAAAAAAAATCATTGTAAAATGAATGCATTCTACGGTCCTATCAGAATCTAAAATAACTAAATAAATAATAGTTATAAATTAGGTTGATGAATTGAAATAGATAATATCGATTTTCGAGCGATTAGCAGTAATAATATTATAAAATCTATTTATATTAATTGTTAATACTATTAAAAATATATCCATATTAATACTATTTTACTAAATACGATAAAAAAAAAAAAAAAATGAAATTATATAGATTTGAAACAAAAGTTTATAAACAATAGTCTTGATTTTTACATAAAATATTTCGATATGATAAAAAAATATTTATATGTGCTTATTGATAAATAACGACGAGTGATAATAGTAAATTGTGGACAGTAAAGCTGTTTCGATGGTCGATGGTTTCCCTCACCCCAAAAGCTAAATATGTTCTTATTTTGATAGATAACGAGAGTCATCATATTTACAGCTCTTCCATAAACCTTTTACTCTTAGTGTATTTGTTTTTTCTTTTAACTTCTAAATCAAAATATCAAAGTTATGAGTTTATTTTTAAAGTATAAATTAATATATTATGTTTCATCAACGTTAGTATTATTGGAATCTATATTGTATTATTATATAATTATACATAGTGTATAATTATAATTACCACAAAATATATTTTGTTTATAAAAAAATCCTCTACGATATGCTATAATTATTTCTTTCGACAAATATATTCATTATTTTTTGAACCTAGTCACTTTTTTAGCTGGTCATTATAATTTTAGAATATGAATATTTAAATACTATTGAATTCGTATTGAAACCTACTGTTTTCTGCTTACCAGTATTCCATGACAGAATTTTCGGTTTTTATTTATTTATACATGTAATTAAAAATAATTGTCACTTACAAATTTAAATGTATCACGATTTATAATATTATTTAATCGCAACATACAAATGTACATATATTGGCAACTATTATATTATGTTTATAAATTGGTCATTGGTGGACGTTTCAATTGTCAAGCAAGTTTTAATAATAAACTGCTTAATAACAGACATTTCACCTGAAAATTATTGGATTTCAAAGATTTTTCAAAAAACGTCTATTGCGCGGACACATACGTGTTTAAACTATTGGGTATTTTAATTTTTTAATATATGTATTTATTTACATTAAGATATGTCTATTTAATTAATATGTTATGCATATTTAAAATGTTCATAAAACCGATGAAATATAACAAATTATATTTCGTGCACATTATATTATCATGTTCAAACTATGGAAACTAAAAGCTTTAATTAATGGACTTTTTAAGCTCGATAATAATTTACTTTATAGGGCTTAGTGATATTTTGATTATAATATTATCAAATATTGATTCAGTCATAGCGAGACATGTAGTAAAATATGTATAAAACAGAAACTATTGTCATGAAAATTAATCATGAACCATATTTTATGCAAATAAAAAGTTACCCTGCAGTAGTATGATAAATCCTACTTAATTTTTTTTTTTTGTCTTATACGGTTAAAGTTATTTTAGCCCGGAGTAGCCAACAATCCAATCTCCAACTACTGACTTAATTTTTTGTTCATTATAATTTTGGGTCTCTGTATTTTCCAAACTATATACATATATATATATATATATATATATATATATATATATATATAATAAACTATATTATATTGCACACAGAATACACACCATCGTTCGGTCTCGGCGTTATATTTAAAATGCCTCTTTGGAGTGTTCCATTTTCAACACTTTTACATACTTCATAATAATGCCAAATTAACGAATTAAGCTTTTTCGCGCATTCAAATTCAAACCCAGTAGCCTGCAGCAGCGAATCATCGCGCTTCTCATAAAAGAAAAATAAACTTTTATTTTAACTTGATATCTCATTTCGCGTTTTACTTACGTACACTATTCGTTTTATGTCTCTACAATGATATGCTGTGCGTTGTATTTTTTTTTTTTTATTTCATATAGTAACTCGATTTACGATTTTTAAACTCTGAGTCAGTACGTGAAATCGCTTACTAAAATTATATTGGTTTCGACGAGACTGGAATGCGAATTCGTTGTGCGATGCTCGACACACGTTTGCGATAGTCATATTACCTATCATAGGTTTTACGTACATATTATATTATAAAGCGTAAATGCCACATACGTCCCAGATATTAGGTTGGTTTTTCCAGTTGGAGAAATTAAAAAATATTATTGAAATATTTTTAAAAATATTAGAACTATTCGAATGTTTTGAAAATGTATTTTATATTTTTATTAGTTTAATTTAATTATTATTATTTGGAAATGATATCCTTAAACTATGACCTACACTTAAATATATTAACATTTTTTTTTTTTGACATTTTTATATGTTTTTGAACTGGGTATAGATATTTTGATTTTTTAACCAATTTTGGGTAAGATTTTTGAACATCAATGGCACTATTTGTTGGTTAAGTACATTTTAAAAATTTTAAAAATACAACCTCAATTATAAACGGTTGCCATTGGTTCATAATACTCATAGGATATTAAAATAGATATTTATGTCGTTTAATTAACCTAAAAACATATACACGGTTCATACATTTTCTTTGAAGTTGAAAATATCTAGTAGCGTGTTACTTTTTTTTTTTAATACAACGATTTAAATAATTTTGTACACTTTAAAATAAATTATGAAAATAATATTCATAATAAATCTATACATTAAAAATTGTTTTCAACCATAAATTCTTACATAAAAAAACTTTTATTTTTATTTATAACATTTTTTTAATTATCAAAATGTATAATTCACATTTATTTCTTGATGTGTTTAGGTAGTATAGAAACTATAAATGTATTGTTTACGATTTCCCAAAAACTTTATTTTAATACAAAAAGTGTATTTCAGCCTTTTTGCTGTTTTATTTATACAGTATTTAACAATGTTTAAAGAGAATTATAATTTTTAATTAAAAATGCATTGTATGTAAACATTAAAAACAGTATTTGACATTCTGGAATCATATACAATTTATGCAATTTAAAATCACAATTAAAAAAAAAAAAAAAATTAACCTTTAGATGTTCCTTACATTTCATATAATTTCCAACCCGTATTCTTGTATAATCACCGTGATGTGGTTCGTTGTATATAACCATTAACCACTATATAAACCACGAAACAATACAACTTATGTGCGCTTAATAATTATGAATAATACATTTATGATTATGCAATTTTTTAATTTATTAACGTGAACAAATGGAAAAATGTGCAATTATAAATATTCATATACACCAGAACGTGTCCTTTTTATAGCATTACAATAATATAAGTTGGTATATTTGTTTTTTACTGCAACGTTTGTTAGAATATATAAAACGAATTGGCCCAGTACCGGACATTTAGTTAATGTGAAAAAAAAACTTACCGTTTAGTGAAAATATAATTATAATTTACTATATGGACTTCACAATATTCACACAGTGCTTTGAAAACGTTTATCGTCCAGACAATAATTCCAATCACTTTTATTGTGTTCAAATAATTATGTCTTTATGTACCAAAACAGTGAAAAGAGCGAGCTGTTTTATTAGATTTTAATTTTTTTTTTTTTTTTTTGGTAGACTACTAAATTTAAAATTGTCAACAATAAGTTTTAATAATATTTTATATATTTTTTAGATTATGAAAAGTAGTCGAAATTATGTAGTTATAAGTATTAGGTATGATGAAGCGGTTTTTTTTTTTTTGAAAAATTTTTTTCTCTAATACATTTTTCGGTCGAAATAATAGCATTCAAATATGAAACGCTTGATCTAACGATTTTGTGACAAGTTTCACTCACTCTTAAATCAAAAAATTCCTGTCCGAATAATATTATTTATATTTTATTTCCGTTTTTTTTGTGCGGTGTCCAACCATTTTTGTGAGCACTCTTCGCGGGAAAACGGTTTGTTTTAAAACAAAAAAAAAAAAAAACAATCGCGAACATCTCGATCAGAATCTAAAAACATTACAGTTTAATATGTAAAAAAAAAATAAATAAAAATAAAATCGTATGGACGATCGATAATATCAATATTTTATTATAATCGATATTTTGAGCTACGGTCGATACACACACACACACACACATACTTAGCAAGGTCGGAATAAATTCTTGAACACTGTACACTAAAATTCACAAACTTTTGGAAACTTGGTCTATCCGTAATAGTTTATTATACCAGACCGTCGGCCGAGTGTGTTTGTTCAACTATTAATCGAGCTCAAATGTTGATCGAACGTTTCGATTGCGTTTACACAGCGTTTCGCGCCACTCCATTAATACAATATGTTAGTGTCGCGGGCAATGCGAATAATTAATTCATTTTATTTGCTATTCGTATAATTTCCGTAAACGCAATGAGACACGGGGGGAACGCAGTGCTTATTTTTGAGTTTTTACTTAAAATGTAACGCTAGTGCAACTACCTCCATGACACTTGTACACGTATAAATTATCAGACAGCGCTAGTAAAAATTCACACAATTAAGACTATTAATCTATGATTCACAGAATGGGTTTCCGCCAATTCGCAGTGTTTTATATATACACAGTCCTTTGGCAACCGCAGTCGCAACAGAACATTCGGCAGAGTATATTATTTTTTCAAAATAAAATAACCTTTCGACAATATAATGTTGTCGATTTCCCAAATATATATATATGATTTTAAATAATATAAATTGTAAATTATTCGGTTATTTAGTTCCTGTTTACAATGAAATAATATGTATTTATATCGGTTACGATATGTGTGGACTGTATTGACCGAACAATAACTATCAATAAACCTTATATTTTTATGTTAATATTATATGTCTGTACGAGAAACATACCATGGGCATTAATAATAAGCTTAATATCGACTCTTCGGGAATTGAATCAATCACATGAATAAGGCTAACCTGATGTCTAATACATATTTTTTTAATTTTCATATAGGTACACTGTAATGCGGTATAGTATGTTGTAGTATAGTTACTTAAATGAAAGCGTGTTAGGTGACAATATTAGATCACGAACAGTTATAATTTAAGTGATTTTTCACGATTTTTCTCCTTCCCAACTCACCAATAAAAAATAAAAAATACAACAATTCTACAAATTGTGCATACGTGGCTGTTCATATAGCCCCCTCCCCCCCTTTGAATTAACCACAGCGTAAATAAACCGATGCACGTTACGGATTATAATTAAGTGCCTACAAGCATTTTGAGTAACTGTTTACTAATATTATTGTTCCTTCAGATTGTCAGAGAACTTAGAGCAAGTGCTTTTCAAAAAAATATATTTTGTAGGTGAACAATAAATGTTAATTATTGCTATGTTATTTAATTTGCGACCAGGTTTTCTGAAATAACTAAATGTGAATTTCGAATTTTTAATTCCACTTGTACGCATTAATTAGATTTATTAAGAATATTTTAATTTACGCAGAGAAACGAGTTCAAGTAATGATCATATTTTAAATAATTTAATATACCTATATCTGTAGTTGAAGAAATATTAAACGATAATTAGCCGTTTATTCAGAATTATGACGCATTCTTTTAAATCTGGCTGTTTGTGAAGCGAAAATAAAATTATATTACAACATTACTTTAATTTATAGTAACTACTCGTTCTTTCTTAGAATAATAATGTATTTCATTTCGTAGAAGATGTGTTTGTATACTAATTGTCTAACAGCGAGGTACCAAAATGTTAAAAATTAATTTTTAACGTTATGAAACGACAATATTATTGCATTTAATTGCAGTTCATTCAGTGCATTTGGTTAGTTACAACTTACACCATAATTCAAAAATGTTCACGAATTTGGAAATTTAAAAACAATTTTACTAATGATTGCTTTTTCAGTATTGTTCTTATTGTATAGTAGAAACTAGAAAACTAGAAACCTCTCCAAAAAAAGTCAAACATACATAATAATATAATAATATAATAATATATATTATAGCCATTATAATACTATGATAGAATTCTGTACATGAAATTAATCGTTATGATGTGACGACGAAACATGAAGTAGTAACGGAATACGAAATCCAGTATAATGATGATTTTAAATATATGTATAATAATTACACTGATCATTCTTTTGTATTCTTATATGCTTCTTCTCGATCTCTAGTGACGTTTCATGTGATGGACAGATAACGAAAGATTTATTCACTGGTGTACAGAATTATGATTAAATATTAGCATATCGCTGCTGAGATGATTTAATGTGTCGTAAATAACGCAATTTTGCAGTCATCTTGGGTTTTTATAAAATATATAACACCACAAAAATATATCGCCATAACTTAATAATTGCGTTTGTTTTATAATATTGTGTTTGTTTTCTTTGCTCACGCGACAATCATAACATTAATATTACGGTTTTCGCCCTATAAGCACAAAACATAAATTATATTGTTATTAAGTCAATGTTCAACGCATTGATCTAGACGAAATAAAATATAAACTCGAACCAAGCCGTTAAAATCAATGACTCCTGTAGATGGTTGTATTTGATTATTTCGGTTTTTGGTTATATCAAAACTATACCCATTCTTAATACTACGTAATACCAGCTATCATTATATAATGAAAACGACGATGGCTGCCACACCAGGATCTCCAGTAACAGACCAAACTGAGAGTGTTATTATATTACCACAAAGTATTCACATTATCGGATTAAGGAATTTAATAAAAAAATATGTTTTGAAAATATACGTTTAAACATATTATGCACATAATATTATATTATAAGTAAGTATTATATTTACATTAAATACAGGACGGGTCCAATTACATTGTTTTGCATTAAACAATAATTACAAAAAAATTACAATATTTAAGAATAAACAGACAATAATTACACTAAATACTAAGGATTTATAGTTCCTCAATCGCCAGTTTTATCATACGGATAATAAAGCGATTAGTTAAATAATTACAGCGGCTAAAAGAAATACGGAAAGGGAAAGAGTATCTGAAACAAAAGTAGGAATTCTGAAATTAACTTTACACAGGAGGGCAGTGATATCGACTTCACCATTAATAAGTTTAGAAAGAAATGTTAGATTACCCTGTTTCCTCCTATCACATAGGGTAAACAAACGGAGACGCTGCAACACTGATTCTTACTCATGAGGTGCGCAGTCAATGCCTAATGCGAAAGTGGCCAATTTCAAAAATTTACGCTAAACTCTTTCAAATTGACAACTACCATCAAGTGTGCATGGTTCCCAAATAATTACACCATACTTCAACACAGACCGAACGAAAGAGTAATACAAGGTCTTAAAAGAACTGAATAATTTAAATTTAGCCGACATTCTTTTAACAAATCTGAGAAGCTTCAATGCCAAAAAAAAACTTTTTCAATTTGAGTTTGAAATGTAAGCGACCGATCAAAAGAAATATCAAGGTCTATAACACAATCACCCGAATGCTTTAAAGCAATATCGTTAACAGAGTATTTAAACATGATACTTTCGTAGGAACGAGTGTAGGTCATGGTATGACATTTAGGGATACTAAGCTTCATATTGAGTCCCTAGGACCAACGAGCGACAGCATTAAGATCATATTGTAACAGTGTACAATCATCAGAGGTGCTAATATGGAAAAAAAGCTTAATATCATTAGCAAATAAAAAGTTCACTGTACTTAATCACATCTTTGATACCATTAAAAAAAAAAAAAACAAAAAGAACGAGCGAAAAATGCCCTCCTTGAGGTCCACCTAAGGATGCATTAACTGGGCTGGAACAAAAACCAATAATCCTGACAAACTGTTTTCTGTTAGGCAAATAGAAATGGAACCATAACATTAGAGGTTCACCAAATCGAAGATGTAACAAAATTCTAAGCAAAGCACGGTGGTTCACACGGTCAAAGGCTTTGGCGAAGTCCAAATAAATAGAATCAACCTGCAAATGTTTGCTAAAAGCCTCAAATACGAACTCAGTAAAAATTAAATCGCAGGTCACTTGACTTAATAATCGGAGTAACCAAACTAATTTCCCCAATACCAGGAAAGGCACCTTCAGATAATGATTTACTATAAATAAGAAATAGTGGAAAACACAAAACAGACCTATGATTATAAATAAAAAAATCTAAAAGGCCAAACCGAATTAGTAAGACATAGTTTGGCTAGACTAAACTCGACATCACATAAAAAAATATTGCAAGAGGAAGAAAGCTCGTATAATAAACTACCATAACTACAGATATCAAAATTTATATCTTCAGTTGAAAAAACGAAGCTAAAATGTTTAAAGAAAAACTCGCACATAGTAGTTTTATTAATATTATGTCATATATCGCATCACACGCGTCATACGAGAAAACGTAAAGTATCATATTATTATGTTTTATCGTACGACGCGTAGGTATTTCTGTACCATGTGCAAAGAGGTTTTTGAAAATATCTGAAAATAAACGCACATGCGATTTTGTGTACGCTTATTATATACCACGTATTAATAATTTTAGTTTATTAGTGTATAGTATTACACACTAAAATTTATTTATATATTATATTTATGTGTAACGTACCTTCGTCTGCGTATATTGAATTTATTATCAAAAGGTAATTGAAAAAATACTCATTGTATTTCGCGTCGGTTAGTTTGCAAGGGGGATATTTCTCTTTCAGCATCGTCGATGGCGTATATGTGGGCGAGCCGGCGCGCGTGCAATTTAAATGGAAATTCACAAACCTTCAGCGTTGTATTTTTAAATATAAATATTTCGTTACGTTATTAAGTCGGCGGTATAGGCAACGGCACAATGGCAACAAAAATAATATTACGCGTCCCGTTTTATTATACTGAACGGCTTTATGTCACGGTCAACAAGGAAAATCGCCTATGACTCGCAACGTCTTACTGTCTGGTGGTGTTCTACAGTGGCCGAACCGTGAAAAAGACGAAATACATACAATTTTCACTATAATAAAGTTATTATTGTTATAATATTTTAATACCGTAAACATTGCTCTACATTACAACTATACGCGCCAATGCAGCAAAATTGCCTACATGACTTGAGACGCAAGCTAATATTTTTATTATTTGTATCGTTATTACAATGTTCAATAAATTTAATCGTTGCGATAACTGGAAACAATAACTAATATGTAGTCTTACATACCTACCACAGAATAAATATTTAATTTTCTAGATGGAAAACTTACAATATAAACTGTAAATACAATTAATAAATTAAAAAAAATAAACTGAAGACATCACTGGTGTTGAATAGACTGTTGTAAAGGGATCATAGACAATGCTGAAGGCGGATAAAAAAGAAAAAAAAGAGAGAAAGCTTTAAAATTTGGTACTAGCGATAGATATTAAAAATCTTCTTGACATGAGTGGTTTTATATGAAGAGGTGTACTGTACAACATCTGTAACAGTGATACAGGATAAATGAAAAGAGATCTATTGTCGAATAATAAAAAAATAGACAGGCTATCGCACATTGAACAGCAAATGGACAGCAACCATAATTATTAAAGGAATTCTCAAATGGATACAAAGAAGAGGAAGACCAAGTCATATTATACGAGACAAATTATGTTAGAAAAGGCTCCTATATGAGGAACTGAAGAATGAAATTATTGACATTGAAGGGATAAGACTGGGGGAAATAATATAATTACCAATTTACGGATTGAATAAAAAATCGTTGGAATATTGGAGCTTTGTAAATACTAAGAAACGGACAATTTGACATTTGTAAAGTTATAACGATATGATTTGTTTTAAAATAAAATGAGCACCCCAGTAATACAGTAACATGCATACCTGCAAAGAATATGTCGTTTGTCCAAAAAGATAACGATCGATGACGAATCAAATTATTGTATTTTTGTATTATAACATAAAAGAATACTTGTTATTATGCCTGTGGCTAAAGTTTAATTTTCAATGCCGGTTAAAGCATTAGAAAGTTGCCCACTTTCATCCAACAAAGACTGTAAAGTCTTTTTTCTGAGGATATTCCACTTTTCAAATCCGATTAATAAACATAAAATTATCAAACAGTTTTGTCTAATCATTAATTACTAGCTGGTAGGTGGATTACTACAATTGCTGTTGTGCTGTTCTATACAATGGTTTGGGGAATCTAAAATATCAGAATATCCTCGTATCACACACGTCGTTCACGACTGAATAGTAGCTCACGTCCCACTCTCGACACACATTAAACTTTAATATATCGGTGGAGTATTCATCAGATATGGCAGTGTGAGAGTATAATCCGGTTTTTGAGCATGTCAAATTATATAATTATTTAAGTTTTATGGTCATGTATACACATAAATCTGCTGCGAAAGTCGTTTGACAGTTCTAATTGGTTTTTCTTACTTTGAAATTTAAAATGAAACTCGACAAAATGTGTCATCCTCGATTTTGATAGCCGTTGATTTCTTCAGGGACCATTACGTTTCATAATGGTTTCAAAATAACTTTTCCGGTTGGCCGCACTTATTTTTTGATTTGCATATTTCACCGGGCCGAGAGAGGATCGCAAGATGTGTTCATTGACGAATTAGTATTGTCAATGTAACGAGGTACGAGGCGACGTAACTCGAACTCAACATTTTGCGGGCGTGGGGGAGAGGGGGCGGATCAAATAATAAACACGTATAGTATTTTGTCATGGTAATCGATTTTGGTGATAATTTTTTCATAACCACAATTGATTTATAATCTCCTCAAATCGCCTCTTCAGTAAATGCCCAAAACGTCCAATAAAATGCACCTAATACACAACCTTAAACATTATTGTGTTATTCTCTGGCGATATTGTCTTGCATAAGAAACGGCCAAACCGTGGACTCCGGATATTGCGAAGGATTGTTCAAAATTCACGATATTTATATCGATTATATTGTCACCTATATTATTATTATTATTACTTTAATACAACAAATCGCACACTATAATACGCTCACTACACGAGCCGGCGGTGTTTCGTTTTTTTTTATCACAAGCACAAGTAAATATCATGGCTGACTGTATGATATCATGAAACACGAGCGTATCGGCAATAATAACAATGTCGGTACAGTTGTACAACATGTAAAATCGCGTCCGGGCGAATCGAATCGTGGCCGCCGCCGCCGCCGATTGTCGACTTCGATTTCGAGGAACAGATCTCAAAGTCTCCGCACCGCCACCAGGCGAACGCGGTTCCGTACGAATTTTCTCTGGCGGGCGGCTCGTGCAAACGCGCGTAAATACGCGTAGAACACGTCACGGCGGCGTGTGCGCGCGTATTTACTGTACACCGCCAACAGGCGGCGGCGGCCCGGACGAATAGAGGACTTCCGGCCCCACCCACTTCCGCCCCGACGACCGTCGCCCGCCCGGCGTCCGACACCGGGACCACCGGGTAGAGGCGCACGGGCGCGTGTGGTGCGCGCGCTGTACACGGATCCGACGTCGTCTCCGGGCCCCGATTAATTACGGTCACCCGAAGACTGCGATGCGTGCCCGCGGGGCGCGCACAAGACGGATGAGCTCTGCTCGGACTACTTGGGCGGGGGCCATGAGCTGATTAAAACGTCTTACCGGCGGCGGTGTTTGATGATGGCGAGCCGTATCGCGCGTTATTGTTGCGCACTATTATTATTATTATAATAACGGAATGCGTTTTCGGGCGCATTACACCGCGCCCGTAAAAGCAGTTGCCTACTAAAGTGAAACGGCGCACCTGGCTGTTTTAGACGACGATTCGCCGTTACGATTTAAAAAATATATACCCGATACCGATTGTACCGGTTAAAAAACGTTTGTGTGTCATTATCAAATCACAAATCGCAACTGTAATACACAATATTTCTACGGAAACACATAAACGGTTTTTTTTTTTTCCATTTTGAACATTGAATTCTTGCGTTTTCGTACAACGATTTTAGCCTCGGCCGTTCGTCGATAACCGAATCATAATATACCTACGACTCCGATGTTCTTCCCTCTTGTTGTACGTACCTAAAATTCTACTTTCAACTGTTCTTCCAGCGATTCAACACCAGCTCCGCTGAACTCGTTGTCGCTCATTGCCGTTAAAATTATTTTATTTTTTTTTTTTTTTTTAATAGAAATATGGTTTTTCCAGAAACGGGCCTCTTCTCCCTCGATGTAATCTACACAAATTTGACTTGCCGACTGCATCGTTTACAAATCACGACCGCACTTGTAGTACTATATATTTGCATCTGCGTATATGACGTCTAAAGCGTGTCACCATCGGTGGTTATACTATGTAAATATATCGTATGCACGTATTTTTCGTTCATGTGTACGGTCCGGAAATCAATTTTGAGAGGGGTGATTTTTGGGAGGAGGAGAGGGTTGTCGGCTCGCATTCACACTCTGTATAATTGTCTACAAAGTCTTAAAACAGTACGATATAATTTAACTTTTAACTCTGTGTATCCGCGCCACGCTGAATCTAGTTATTCCTGCATCATCATTTGTCGATTGGCTAATCGGCAAGCATTTTTTAGTCCTTTACAGTCCGACAAATACAAAAATTTAGTCACTGCGCATATAAATTCGTTTAATATTGATAACGATAGTTTCAAATATTGTTTTATGATAAAGCGGCGATCGGGATCAAATCCCGCCAGGCGTGAGCAATTTCAAGGATAGACGTGGTACGCATCTGTTATCCGACAATATTATTATTATTATTATTGTGCAGAGTCGTATTGTCTTATTTAGCAACGTAAAAGATAATAGTAGTTTTCTTCATTTTTATCGGTTTTTGTTTTATACAAATGTTTGGGCAACGTCGATCGGTTATTGTTTTTTTTTTTTTTTTTTATTTCTTTTCATCTGAGCCACGGTCTCAACGACGAAACAAACAAATCCAAACTGTATAATTAACGAATTAAAAATTCCCGAAAATTTGCTTCACAAAGCGCAAAGCGTTAAATACGTTTTCCTTCAGAAAACGTAAAAGTGATTTTAAATAAACAATTCTAATTGAGTGCTCGGATTATAAGTAGGTAGCAATTATTTTTTACGTATTTTTTAGTTACAAATTGTTATTTACAGTCGTTTATTCCCTTTGTTTATTATTTTTTTTTCTTATCGCAAAAAAGTAAAAATATTAAACCAATTACAGTAAAAATATCGTTAATATAACGACTTCGAAGAAATCGGTAAGAAATGTCTTTCTCTTCTGTATAGCAGTGGATACTTATACTGATATTCATTCTATTCAATGAATGAAAACTATATGTCCGCACGACATTAATTTAACGAGCATTACCTACTGTTGTTAACTCACAACAATAAATTATATCAAAACTCGTACGTACACTTATATCGCAGGTTGTGACGATTGAAATCGCACAGTTTAAAACGTAAAACTAGTTGTAATTTCGTTTTAAAATAAAATATAATACGAGAATAAGAATAAACAAACTTGGTGATACAAACCTATATCAGCTATCATGTCGGGGACGGATGTAATGCGGAACTGTTAAAATATAATAAAATAATAATGTTATAATCGTATCGTCTCCGTATCGGGTTCAATGTATATTATTCAACATACGATTTCGGTCACGCCAACCCTCAATGACTTCGTATGCCCGTGTATCGTATATGTCTGCAACATGGCCGACGACGTTACCACATTTTAGTAAACGTGTTCACTGTACTCGCGCGACACACACACGCAAAGTACGATATAAATACCCTAGATCCTAAAGTCGCGCTAACCGATATGTTCATCGGTGTCACCGTAATCGATTTCTACAGTTTTTATTATTATCATTATTACGAATACGTATTTTTTTTTCATAATATATTATATAAACGGTTAAACAGATCGTTGACATAATATAATGTAATTTAAAAACAGAGAAACATCGGTTAAGAGATATTCGTGTTTCCTAAGCACGGTGTGTTTTTGTTAATTTTTGTGTTGGTTGGCAAATCTAAAAATACGCTCAATGAAAATCGGATGGCTCGCAGAGTTTGACGTTTACGAATAATAAATAGGTATGTGGTTCAAGTCAAGGCGTTTGCATTGAATACGTTGAAACAGGTTTATTCACTGATTGGATATTATTTTGGATTTATTTCTTCGCAATGTTCGATATCGAATTTTTGTGGTGGTATAGCGGCTTATTATATTGAAACTAATGGCAGTACGTTGATGTAGTACACGTAGTCACAAACCGTATCCGCCCAACTATCCCTCTGGAAAGGGATTATAGAAAGAATGAGCTTCACTCGTATTATCATCCCGGAATTATTGAGGGAGTGAGTGAATCATTGCCTGTATACGGATCAAAAAATGATATGATAATATTTTTAAACATAATATAAAGTTAGGGAGATACATCAATATTACCGATTTTTAAAAACCGTCGATTTCATTAGATCGTAAGTGCTATTAAAATTTGAACAAAAACTAAAATCGATATCCGACGTACTGTCGTGTAGAAAATGTATATTTAATTATCGATTTAAATATCGAAATTAGGTGCAAAGTATTTTATACTGACATGTAATTTAATGTGTTATAACATGGAAGTTTGAAAAACATGTTGAAATTATTTAAATTGCTCTGAATATATTTAAAAACTTAACAATTTAGAATTAATTATCAAAAAAAGAACAATTCATGTTTTGTAGTTGTAGTTATAGTTGCATACATAATATTTTTCTTATAAAAATATTACGATCCTTAAAAGTAGTTTTGCTTCAACTCATTCAGTCGGCCATTAAATTCCAAGTATTTTCTTCATCATCAATACTGTAAACTAGGTATTAATTTTAATTAAATTTAAATACATAATATTATACTTTTTTCAACGAATACACTTAAAAACACAAATGCACACGTATACTTTTTTCACTCGTTTTATTGGATTTTTAAATACTGGACAATCATCGAAGAGGATATAAGACACGAACGGTAAACATATCCTTTTAGGTTTACTCAAAAACTGTCAACGTATCAAATCCATCTTGCAAAGTGTGCAAAGGTCAATTTGTGTTAAATTTTCAATTCATAACAATATAATATATCTAGGTGACACATGAGAATCGTTGACCTTTTTTACTGCTCCCAGACGAGTTAACGAGAAACGAAAGCAAAACGCATCGTCGTCAGCTGTAGAAACCAAAGTTTAAACAATGATATCGTTTCAAAGATAAAAAAATTACATTATGTGCTATTAAAATGTTATAGGTAGCCATATTATTGGTTAGTCTTGAACACAAATAATCATTACTTACCGAGAAATAGTAAAATGTTAAAATATACGATTTCGAGTCAGATCGTTTTAGTGTCATTTTATTTAGTATGACGATCAACTTATTAGAATTGGAGCTCAACTCGAAATGATCAAAATGTGTGTTGTGTATGACGATTGTACGCTTCCTTCCAAAAAAAAAAAAAAAAAAAAAACACATTGAAACCACTTATAATATGCGGCCGTATTGGATAACGGTTATGCATTGCGCCGCACGAATTGACGTTTCGACCGGCAGCGATATCGTTTTAACCGCAACCGCGGTATTACCGTGTATATTGTATTATAATATATTGTTATATACACGAACTCCTGATATTATTATTATATCGCGCGTCTTGCAGCTGCAGTGGTCGTCGCGGAGGATATTCGACCAGAGGCGCGTCTCCTCGCAGCGCTATATATCAAACGCCCCTACAACATAATCCAGCATCGGGTACCGCACACCCACACACACACACACACACACCCACACACCCACACCGGCAGTACTTGTACAGTATACTATACACATACGTAAGCAACAATAGGCGTGGTATACACGGTAGTCGTTCCAGTGTTGTTGTGGTGCGTGTACTATATATATATATATGTATAGTCGCGGCGCTCGCGTAAATCAATTTAACTCGATGTCGAAATTTATTACATTAATTTCGTGTCGCCGCCGCCAGAGAAACGGATTCCAAAGTTAGCAAAGTGCTCGGTCACGGAAGTTAATCAAACTCGATTCCGGGCCGCGGGCCGCTATTAATCAACGAAAGTGTCGGTTTACGGTGTAATCACGTGATACGTCCAACAAAACGTTCGCGTGACTTTTGTCCGCCGCCGCCGCCGCCGCCGCCGCCGCGCCGCCCGGGCCAACCGGTATGAAATCCATTAACCCGACGACGCCCGCCCGTCACGCGGACCCTTTACGGCGTCGTCCGTCCGCCCGCGCGGCAGAGTGGCGACTGCAAGACACGTCCGTATATCATGCACCCAAACAACCGCGGACCGGTGCCAGTCCTCGTATTATTATTATCATCGTTGTTATTATTATAATGTCATGAGGTCTCCTCGCCTGTTCTTTCGCCCCTTCCTCGCCACGCCGTTGTACCACGACCGTGGTCACCGCCGCACAGCGCGTTTCCGCGGAGAGATCTGTCGCGCGACTATCCCGCCGCCGCCGCAGTCGTCTGTATTTATAATATTTTATCCCATTATATACTACAACTAGCTGTCCCGCCCAGCGTTGCCTGAGCCAAATATTCAGTAAAGATTAACCCCGAGTGATTTACACGCATCTCTAAACCACTAAACTATCTAGGCAGGCAATCCACTGCATTGAATCGCGGACAATATGTGAGCAGTAAATTATTAGGTAGGTACTCTACCAGACCCTATGAAGTGCTTAAACGAGTAAAATCAGAATTAGGAAGGTACACGAGAAACATTGCGACAGTTGTCCATGCCAAAAATTTGTTTTTTTTTTTTTGATATAAATTTATTCATAAAAATATGTGTATGCCATATTTTTGCTTAATTATAGTAGTTACAAAATATGAACCATTGACAACCCTATAAATAAACAGAGATTATACATATTCCATCAAAAATAGTACTTTCGGTTTTCCCAGAATTTTTAGCGTATAATATGTAGGTAAGATAGGATGTTATATGCCAAAAACCTTCGCGGGAGTACACCTCAACAATTTCCAAAAGTTTCATGGCGATCGGATAAATAGTGTAGGAGTGCATAAAGGACATACAGACAAACATTAATTTTTATATATTATATAGATGTATTAACTTTAATCAATCGCAATTTTAAATTTGTCCATAAAAAAATGAAAATGTATATTCAATTGCCTCGTTTGCTTGTGTAATATTATACACATACACAATCATATTGTATTTAAATAACATTATAATAATGCTCGTGAAAATGGCGTTATATTATAATATCATCATCAGCGAAATAATCTCCGCAATCGCATTGACCACCTCCACCACCGCTCAGAGGGCGTGAACTTGACCCTACGGTACCGGTGCAAAATAATATATACAATGGCATGGCATTCAAATCTCTGTTTGCGAAGTCTTTTTCTGGTATTCATTTTCGACGTTCGTATGCGAATCTGTAATTATAGTATAATAGCTGTCCGACGGTTTTCTGGTTTAAATCCCATTGTTATTTCGCATCGGGCGACCTCGTTCGTTGGTTCGGACCGCGTTATTGTTATTGAGATCCGAGTCATAGTTTATCAAACTTTGACGGTGCAATAAAAAATTTAACTCTGCGCCAGATATAAGTTGTCTATAATTTGACGTGAAAGTACTCAAATGTTCCAGACCAATGAATCGTATCAAGTTTAATGAGAAAATACCATGTTTGTTAATAATGTTTTACTCCGCGAGTTATGAAAAGTTAATTTATATATGCGATGCGTTGATGTACGACAGCTGCCAAATGCCAATCACAGACGTTGATAGAACGACTGGGTATAATAATATATATTATATTATACAACTGCAGGATAATCAAATTCAAAAACGCTATTTGTATTGTATTTAAAGTAACCATTATAAAAAAAATACGGATGCACAGCGATTGTGAGCGAATAAAGTCGAAATATTTTAGAATTTAAAATCTAATTATTTTTTAGGTTTCTATGCTTTTGTATTTGATTTATTGTTGTGGGGAAATTTTTATATACAGGCGTAGGCACATCGGCGATGGTTTCGGGGACTTTTAAATCGTAATTTTAACCGTAATCGGAAGGGAGGGGGAATTCAAGAAATACAGTTCAAATAATCTGTTACTAAACTATAGCCTACGTGTTAAAGTCATCCGGAGTTCTCTATTGTGCTAGATTATATTGGACTTTGCATGCTACATGTTTCTTCTGTAATATTAACATCGGTACAGGTATGTGAATAACAGTAATAATAATATTTCCAGTAAGCACTATTATTTATTAATTATTATATTTTTAGTATATAGTCCATATCGTAGGTTTATGGTGTGTAACGGTGTCGTCGGTGACGAAATATCCACACTTTTATAATTATATTATATTCGCTCATTCGCGCGTACAATACGATAATAATAAATCGTTTTGCATAATATTTGCACGATTCATAAAAAACTTTTCACTGCGCAGTGTTTACGAATCGAAAGTAATACTCACCAAAGTGTTTTCGAACGCAATCGTTTTCATTTCTAAATATTTCAGTCTTGTACACCGATATAACGACATGCGGAGGACTATAAACTGAAATATAAATAATGCACCTTCTGCTGGATTCGCAGTGTTCGGTTTGATGACCATTCGAGGGTTTCCGTTGTTTACAAAATGCTTAAATCTAATGCACGCGCTCTGTTGGATATCGTCATTCGCAGTTGTCATCACTCTCGTAATTCACTACAATTCCGTCGATGCAGTGTATACACACGAATACTGAAACGGCGTATGACCCAGTTTTTTTTTTCGCTCCGAGTAATTCTGTTTATTTGTCAAGTACAACGTGGATAACGCGATATTCGTAAAAAATAAAATCACCGTAGCGATGTAATGAGGTTTCTGTACGACGATGAAGATGTCGGCGAACAAAGTAAAGAAGTCATCACGATTCCATTATATATATACAATATAGTTTGCTCGCCAAACGGACCCGCACAGTACATATAACTTAACTTGATCTCTGATGTGAAGGGCCAAACGAAAGTCGCTGCTTTACGCCATGAACAAGTCTATATATTATACATATTTACGTACATAGGTACGCTGTATTGTGTTTCGGATCGATAAATTCGGACAAACGACAAATAGCCAATAGAAAACGGCAAATAATGATATAATAATAATAATAGTTGATAAGCAAAGACCGATATGTTTTCAATTTGTAATTTATTCCCCACCCCCTCCCGAATTCTTCATTTTATATTGTTCGATGACGAGTAGAGAGCATACGCGATATTAATATTTATGTCGAACTTGGAGCGGCTGTTGATGAATTTCCCATTGTCAAGTACCTATATAAGTCGTGTTTATCGTCATATGGATATTACAACAACGACGTTTTTTTTTCCGTTATCGTGAACGTGATAAAAGAACCACCCAAAAAAAACGAGTTCGAATCGTACTATTAGCCGACAGTCGACAGCAATATCGACAAGAATAAATTATTAAAATATCGTGCAGAAAACTGTATTACTGTGGCGAGCATACGCGTCCATATGGGCTTACCCGCAGTGGTTTTATGTCACTTTTTTATCTTGTGAGAAATATTTAAAAAAATACACGCCTCATCGGTGAATCAACTAATTGCCAAAGGTACATTGCAACTGTAACTGTCTAGTTTTTACATGGGAAAATATGTTAAATCGAAAGTACCAACTTCGTTTTTTAAAATTTAAGATTTATACCAACAATGGATGATAAATTAACCATGATATTTTTATACTAAAAATCGATTTTGTGTTCTATGAAAATGGACGTAATACCTTTTCTTCTTCTTTGACTCGAGCTACGTAATTGTATATATTAAACGGTAATACGATGTTCCGTAAACCGGTAGACGGTACGCATTATAACGAACCATTTTAATAAAATTGTAATCGGATATTATATGTCATCTTTTATTGTACGTTCACAAAATATAATAATAAATGATAATATCATTTATACTTGATATTACAACAGTTGAGAAACGATTTTTGCGAATACTATACTAAAGAAGTTTAGAAAATTGTCTGCGTATGAAATACATTGAAGTAACCATTTGCTTCGAGAAAATGTATAAAGTCTATTTCTTTTAACTAATACTATACTATAATAATACTTTAATTCTGTAAACATTTGCAAGGACCTCAGAATAACAATATTTCTGATCAAAACGTTTTACGGAATAATGTTATAGGTATATTAAATGAAGTTCCACGAATTTTTACTTTTTAAAATAAAGTGATGATATTATACGATTACAGAGTGCCAACCTATCGTCCTGTTTCTCGAGTAAACATTTTTATCGATATAATACATTTATACGAAGATATACATTTGTCGGAAAACAGCATTGAAATATCTATCTATAATTTTATAAAATAAACCGAGAATCAAAATATATGGATTCCAATCACCCACGTATTGACTACCATAATATACGATGAATATCTGGAGCCATAGTCTGAAGATATTACTTATATTCATTCAAAATATGTCTATCATTCAGACAATTTTGTAAACTCTATAAATGGACAACACACAAGCAATTGATTGTCTATGGTCAATATTAAAATACAAAATCTCAATGTAAATGCTCGGAACTATTGAAAATCCACGTTATTTGAACTTCGTTGATACCACTCAACAAAACAAAAAAAAAAAAAAACAAGTTGCTATGTAAAAAATTCCATAAATTATATATTATAGAAGATATAAAAAGGCTTGTCTATGTATATAAACGAGAGTGTCCTGAGTGACTGATTCTTAATCAACGGAGAGCCGAACCTATTAGAGCTATCGATTTGACATTTTGATGGTAGATTAATATTATAATTTTACCGAGCACCGATAAAGGATTTTCCAAAATTCGCATTTAAAAGAAGCGTGAGCACTAATATGCACTAGTATGGGAGCTTGAATTCAGATAGCGTTAGAATCGTTTTCGACACTATCGCAACTGCGATGGTAACCACGATTGTAGTGCTGGGCAGTTCATGATGGTGTGTATGGTTTGCGCTACAATTATGATAACCGATAAATGATAACATTTAACTTTAATGACAAAAAAAAATGTCTATGATCTGACAACTCTGTACTGATTTTCCTTTGATATTTAGATTTTTACAGTTTATGTTTTACCTCGCGTATTTATACAGTTCTTCTATGTAATAATTTTGTATAGTTATTTGTACTTGTTTAATATTGATATTATGTCACGTGGTTGTGGCAATAAATGTGTTTTTTAATTTTTAATTACCTAGTTACAATTCGTAACATTTCGCAGGTAAAAATGTTAGCCTGACCTCTCAAATGATTTTAACTTTTTTAGATTTTGAACGTCTATTGATTTTACAATGACGTATGTTGTTTTGTGTGTGTGTATGTGTGTGTCTATCATCACGTTTAAGGGCAGTAAAAATGCTCCGATTTTTTTCATCAGCATCTTTTCCGGAAGAAATGTGAATCTAGTTGATACTTTAGGGGGTTAAAAGTAAAAAATTCCCCGTAGTCTTCAAACGCCTCGAGAAAGACAACAAAAAAATTAAGTGAAAAACGGGAATTTTTACATGAAGCCAATTTTCGAAGAAATCGTTTTCGTTTTTTTTGTGAAATGCCAATAGAAATCACAGTAGATATATAAAATTTTCACAAAATATTTATATAAGTAATTTCCATTGGCAATAACATTTTCAATATATTTTGTTTTTTTTTTTTTTTTAAGTTATTTATAGGCATAATCAATTTTAGGATTTTTTTTCATTATTATCAATAAACATTTTTTCAATCGGTCAAAAAACTTGAAAATTTAATAAAATATTCATCACAACTTATGTAAGTGAAAATTAAAAAAAGTTGATCGTATGTCTCCAATAGTTTTTTATAAGCGTCTAAGGTAAAATTTCAACAAAATATGTAATAATAGGAAATAGAAAATTCATAAAAAATTTTCTATTTAAATTTAAGATTTGAAAATTCAACATAAGATTATCTATAAGTTTTTCTAGCTTTCTAAAAAATAAAAAGTTTATCGGAAAGTCAAAGTAATTTTTTAAGAGCATTTGAAATTAAACATTGGATATTTACCCGTTTTTTTCCAGGATCGATTTTCTTATTTTTTTATCATTCAAAAAGGAATAATTGCAGATATATAAAAATTTCATAAAATATTTTGACAATTTTTGAGTTAATTGTAAGAAATTTTTGGTTTTTTCAAATTTTTTTTCTTTAAAATTGATAATAAAAAATTTCGTTGGGTCAAATTTTTTGAAAATTTATTACAAGAATATTCATACATTTTTTAAATAGCAAATTAAAATAATAAAAATACATAGGCACAATTTTTTTTATAAGCATTTAAACTTCAAATTTTGATCGAAATTCAGAATTGATTATTTGTAAATTGTTTTGTAGTTAAAAATTTATGAAATATTCAGTTTTTATAACTAAGGATTGAAAATTTAAAACAAGATTTTTCGTAAGTATTTAATAATGTAACCAAAAAATTAAAAAAAAAAAATATTAAAAAATAATTTTTTATATATATTTTAAGTTCAAATTTTGGATGAAATTAGATATTTAAACGAAGAATAATGATGTTATTTATTTTGTTGTAATTTAAAAATATTTTTTGCAGTTGCTTGAAACTTTTAAAGCATATTATTATATTTTATACACTTAATAAAATTTTCAAATGCAATGTTTTTTGCAAAAATTAATTCAACCTATTGTATTATTAATAGTAAAATAAATTATATTAATAGCAGTAATATCATAGAATACACTTAGTTATGTAGGCTGACAGATTGTCTTCTCTCAGAATCGTTCTTCGTATAAAATTATATATTTGTATACATTTATATTATTGAATACAAATTTAATATATTCATGAAAGTGACCCACTCCACACCTACTGTAGAGCAGAGCGGTATCCATTTGCCAAGTTTTTTTTATTATTAATATGATTCCCAAGTTAACGTATAAAATAGCTGAACTTAACATAATCTTAATTTTTTTTTTTTTTTTAATTTTGTTTAGAATGATACCGCAATCAGTGAGAGGTAATAATTATCACTGTTGATTTTGAATTTTTTTTTTTAATTATTATTTTTAAAAAGTATCTAATTAAGTTCTTTTAATATTATAATATGTTTCAATTACATTTTTAGTTGTAAAAAATAAAACATTTTTAAGATCATTATTTTTATTAAAAAGCATTATTTTAAAACATTTTTTTATCGTTAGTAGGGTGTACATTTAATCCTGTGTTTTAGTTATAAATTAATTCTTGGTCACAAAAATTACAACTAGCTTTTTTAATAAATTACTTAAAAGAATTACAAAGTCAAAGTCAAATTTACGATTTAAATAATCTGTCGTTTGTTCATACTTTGTGCAGTGAACAAAACACAGTCACACAGAAGAAGAAAATCGTTGTGTTTGATATTTTATAATTTTATAATAAATTGTATTTGTCAATAAGAATACTGAATATTATAAGGTAGTATATAATACGATACTATTTAAGATTTTGTTTGACGTTTCCTTATAGTAGTTTATTTCTATTAAAATTCCAAAACAGGTTTTTAGATAATATGAGGGCTGTGATCATGACCTCCGCCTATTAATTCTAAACTGCCAATTTATAATTTTAATTATTTCTTAGATATTGACATCACTATTGTCATCGGATTCTATTGAGAGACGGCGCAATTAATTATTGTTATTACATTATTTGTATAGCTGTCGGCTATCTACGTATATTTTATCAATGTTATACGTAATCACATTTTATTTGCATGTTTCAAGGCGTCTAATCTATAATAAATTGCATTGTGCGCGCTGTGTAATAAAATAATATGTGATCGACGACTTATAATACGGTATACATATTTTCTAATAATTTTCATATAACCTCGCCAGATAACACGAATACATACATTTTTATACTTATACCCGGCAACGGCGAATAATTTAGGATTGCCAGTGAATTTCCATTGGTTACATAATATTATCATATTACTATTACGATAAGTACATTTTTTCAAAAATATATTTATACAAATAAACAAATATTTGGCGCGGGCGGGACAGCTAGTGTCTTATAATTTAATAAAAAAATATTAAATTTTTTTCTTAGATTATTTTTGACGGGATTTATTCTTCTCGTTCGTGTTTTTTATCATACGTCATTTAAATTTGAATTAAATGTCGTTTATATCTATATATATATATAAATTGTATTGTTTTCCGGCAGATCATACACTAAACCCAAAAATTCCCGCTGTAGGTCGCGGGCTAATATCGCAGGCGTAACGTCCACCCCAGAAACACTCCACGACACTCATTTGTGTGGTGGGAGGGCGAGTGACCGGAGAGGGGGTGCGGTAGACGATCGAAATCGATATCCAATTACCGGCACGATTTAATTGCCCGATCCGCGAAAAGCGAGTCCCGAGTTTCGTGTCCGTCATATATATACATACACCGCGCACGCCTACGTGTACAATAATAATATATACGCTTTGCCGGACGCGTTTCGTAAATAGATAATGAACAGGTAGTCTCCGGACGTCTACGGCCACTGACTGTATTTTGGAGGAGGAGCCGCCGTCGGTAATATGATTACACGCAGCCAGAGTCCGCGGCGGCACTGGGCATTGTGCAATATTATGTGTAATACGTAGAATAACGATTATGCGGCAAACCGTACGTGTTATGGGACTATTCTTATTTATTAACAATGCGATGGAGCGTTTTTAATACCCCCGAGCTCGATTCGGCGGACGTGAGGAGCGCATTACATAACATAAATCACCTGTGATCGGATACGCTCGATGAACCACACATGGTACTGTACTGTTGTACACCTATGCTACACACACACACACACACACACACACACATATGCGATATACTATCGCCGCCGTTACCACTACTTCCAATAATAGCGATAATAATACAACGCGCGCGTAGGCGTGGCGGACGATTATTTTAACACTCGTCTTCCGAGTCAACTTTTGTTGAATTTTCCCAAAAAGAAAAATGTTTTTACTCGGATTTAATATAATATATAGTATACTATAATCACTAGTTGCGCTTAAAACGAGTATTTTTTTTTTCTATTCAGGAATTAAAGGCTTTAACGACTGGGTTATTAACTTATGTTTACAGTATTACATTGTGTTACATATAATAGCAGTGTTGAAATTTGCGTTTTACTTAAAATTAGTATAACAGAAATAGATTGTACAATATATATATATATATTATATGCTAACTAAAACTAGACTTTGGAAAAGTATCCGATGGATGTGAAGAAATGATGAATCTGATGTGTGTTGTGTTTTCCGAGTGCTGCTTCCATTGTGGTTGGATGGTTTAGTATGGACCTTGACCGTGAGAATTTCGGGCAGTGCAATATGATGTGTTTAATTGTCAGGTATTCCTTGCAACGAATATTCTGTATTTCAGGATCGGTGTACTGATTATCATGGTATTTATATTTTACAGTAAGTCAACCGATTCTTTTAGTTTTCTCTTCAAGTATGAACGGTTTTTTTTTTTGTCCAATCTAATTCCATAATCAACAATGAATACCGAAAATATGGAAAGAATATTATATGAAAATTCAAAAGTCTTATTGTACTGTTGAACAACCGATTTCCGAGTAACTAGTTAAATATACTTTTTTTGTTTTAAAACTCATAGTATTTGAATTTGAGTGATACCTTCACAGGGAATCAAGTTCTCATTTTCGCGAGCTATTTGTTTGCATTTAATCGATTCGTCGCAGTGCGCAACACTTTATAATAGTATGGGCTAACACGAGGATGATACTATAAGATAATTTTATACAATTTTGTACAATTGTAATTTATTTATGTTAAATGTATAATACTTAAAGTGTCTACTACCGTATGTTTTTATTTTATTTGTGTAAAGTAACTTGAATTATAACGAATATAATATTTTTACATATATTATATTAAAATTACTAACAGATATTATCTTAGCACAATTGGTCTATCGACCCTGCAAATATCTGAGCTCAATCTGGATATGAAATTGTCATTTTTAGCGCGATTGGTAAACTCTGAACACTACCTTTCTTTAAGTTTTTATAGTGCATATACTATTGTAGAAGCTACAAAAAATAAATAATAATAAATAGTAAGTACCTAGACTGGCATAACATGCACCATATTTTATTTTACTTACACGCATACAATTTTTATTTCATATTTTAAGACATGCATTATGAATTAAAATTTCAAAAAATATCGAATATTAAATCAAATTGAAGCGAATATTATAGCGAGGGAAGGATGGAAGCTATAGTGGATGTGTAGTTTATTGTTTTTTTCTTCTGCGAACAACTTTTGCACCAGAAGAGTTGGTATCCAATTGATACATGTGTAACCGTTTTTATTTTTTTTTTTTAATGTTCAATAGCGTTTATAGTCTATAGATAAGAAGTTATAAGCTACGGACCACTGCCCTCCGTACGTCTAAACTTTAAGTGTCTATAAAAAATATCGTGCTTGTAAATAAAAAAATATTGATTGTGATTAAATTAAATTAAAAACAGGCGCCGTTCATAACGATCACTCCAACAAGTATTTCAAATTTCATAACGTAATATAACAACAAGAAAATAAGATCTGGAATAATAAGTGCATATAATAAAATCACCGCGGAAGTCACACCTACAATGTTGCTGGTGTTTTTTCTCGATTGCTCAACTACAATTCAAATTTAAATCACCGGTAATCATGTCGTCATACCAAATAAGAGGCGCGCACGATATAAAACTATTTGAGTATCGATCAACAGTATTATTTACGTTTTATTGAAAATCATAATAATATGGACGACGCGCGAATTTCGGCCAGTAATATTCCTATAATAATATCCATACAGATGCAACGGCTGTTGTTAATAATTATTCCTTGTTGAATCGTCTAGTTTTGGTTCGAACGATTAATATTGCCACGTTTCTCGCAAAACCTTTCGTAAGGTTTACATTTTTTTTTTACGTACTCGCACAATTATTATCATTTATTACGATTTCACTGTAACCAAAGAACTCTTTTGTCATTAGAAGATGTTAATATTATAGCTTATTATGTTGGTAAAATATCGCATACGATTATTAATATCAACACAGTCGGCGGAACTCGTCTAATAAACATGCCATGTTTAGAACACAATAATATTATTATACTATGTCCGTTGGAGACGCAAAATATCAAATATCCGATTCATGGTCAGCGTTTGATTTATATTTTGGTCGTACATCTTCACAAATGAAATGGTTGATCTGACGTTTCTATTACCTAATAAATTGAATAAAATCGTACAAACAATGTCGTGCGGTCTGAAAAAAAAATATCCGATATAGAGCCAATTGTTCAAAGAATTATTATAAATTATCGACATAAGACATTCTCTTAAAAATGAATATGAAATCTGTTGTACCTGATTGTCCATCGTATTAAACCGCGGTTATTAACCGACTTTCTTTATAGTTTTGTTCAAAATTTAGTTTCAGTGGTGTACTGTGTTATTATATTCGTTTTACTAAATGAGGTCTGTTGTGGACTGTGATGTGCATTATTATAATACCAATGTTAAACTTTTTCCACACTAATGTTTAAGTCTATTCGACATAACTCATAATAATACTGACATCTAAAATGATGTTATTGTAAATACGTAGTGAATTTTACAACCATACAAACAACGGCCAAATAGAAAGGGCTAAGCTATCCTTAAGATAATATACTTTTCAATGTTTTCTGCAGAGATTTCTAACGACTATTCGGCAATTATCGCAACAATGATTGACGTCGTCGCAAATGCTGGAAACTAATTATTTTATTAGGAAGTATTATTTTTTAGTATTAAAGGGCTCACAATTCATGAAACAATCACAGCTATTATTGTTGGATGTATCATATGAAAACAATGCGTTCCGAAATGACTGCAGGCGGTTCTTAAACGGATCGATTTATCGTCCATCTAGGTACAAAAGAGTGTTTAATTAAATTACCTTTGCCAATCACCACGTCGTCCGCAAGCTAATCGAATAAAGTGGCGTCGGATTTTTACCCGAAAATCGCATGTTAATCGTGAATAAACGCTTGTCCGTCTCGCTATTGCCAAAAAAAAAAAAAAAAATACGAAAATGTAAAATATCATAATTCATACAATTACTACGGGTTTGATTGATTATTAAAAGTCATTAGCGTCATTCGGTAACTCTGAATGATTATTTGGGGCACAGTTTATCGCAATAAATGGTACGCTATTCTAATCGATCATCGTGCAATAGTTTAATATACATTGTCTAAAATCCTGTTCACACGATTCAAAATAAAACATTCCAAAGAAAAATATTATTACTGTAGGAGTTGGACGGTCATTATATAATAATAAGATTAGATAATACCGCGACAATGCTAATATGTTTTTGAAAAGTATATTTTAAATGCTAAAAAGTAATTATTATATAAAATTATGTTTTATTATTATAATATACATATCGTTTTGTTCGGGTTTCGAAAGAACAAACTATGACTTAGCATTTTTATTATAAATATTTGATTCAAATTCTCGAAAGTGTTATATTTTAAATATAAAATCTATCTAGGCGCATCAAGACGTATATGTGATAAGAGATAAGAATTACATATATATATTGAATTAGCGAAAGTACGATCAATATTATACTTGCCTATATTATTTTCTCACAAATAAACGGTATTTAGAGAAAAAACGTATCAGTAAATTTTAAATAAAAGCTTGTTTAAATTTGTGCACAATTATGTTTTCCGCGAATCGTACTTTACGGTTGTGCACACAGTTCACTATGAGGAAGTCGAATTGTCGCATAATACATTGAACATATACAATTACGTGCGCATTTTTCAACACTTTGTTGCTCGATAACGAAGCATACGATGCCACGAACACATCGCACATTATAATAATTATATGCTAACACCTTTTGACGGAAATCGTAAATTATTTATTGTTGGCCAATTAATAACGCGTGCTTACCTACGATTATTGTGACACATGCTTCGTGGTCCTAGGATTTACTGTTACAGCGTCAAAAAATATTAAATTTTTACAAACATTAAACGCTTTTTCCGAGTATCGATAAACAGTGGAGCTTAAACTCTCACATTAGTATTCAAATTTCCATTCAAAAGCGAATTCGAATTAATCCTATAACATTATCCATGAACACAACAAATGTGCGAGTATAGTATATATATATACAACTAGTATATCGAATAAAAATGTTTAACGTAATAATACGTATATTAGGTACAACAAATCTATCGTAAGCAATATAATCGACTTCAAAAAATGTCGATACAAACAGTTGGGTGGTGTCCGAGGTGGTTTATTGGAGACGAGATACCTACATTAGATTTGAGATCAAAGATGAAACACGTTATGTATTCAAAAAGCAGTTCCGTTTCAGAGTAGTTTTGTTTTTTATGTTATATTGCGATTTTTGAAAAATCTAAAAAAAATAGCAATTATAAGTGAAATGTATTGCAATTCAATGTTTGTTCTTTAATTAAATATCGAATGTCAGAAGTGTAGAATCGGTTGGTTTAAACATTAGCTTACATTCAGCCAATTACAAAAATTATACTATATTTAATGGAAAATGATTACTTTTCATTAACATTATCTTGTACAAATCTTCCACCTCTTCTAATATTTTCATAAAAAGCGTTTATAATAAATTAAATTGTCATTTAAGTTGATTAAAGTGAAATTAATTTAATTTATTTTTTCAATATTCAATTTATAAACGAAATTCGACTGTAAGTTGTTCGTGTAAACAATACTTGTGTAATTGAAACATTTTAACGGGCACGGTTTTTTTTTTTAAATTCTATGCTAGTGAAAGTCAATATACCTAGTTGTATTTATATAATATGTATTTAAAATTATATCTCATCGTCGTTAAAATATTACACTTTGAGTCTTATAGTCGATACCATCAATAAAAGAAAAACATATCTTAAAGGTAAATCTGTCTCATGTGCTTTGTTTTTGCATTTTAAACGCAACGTGCAATACATACATACATACATACATAAAATACACAATGGAACGAAGTAAATAAAAATATTTATTTTTAATTTTCATTGAAAAAGCGAAAACTATAATTAACAATTATATAATAACTCACTTTTTTATTTTTCTTTTTTTATTTTTTAGAAATACTATTTCTTTGAAATACGTTTTAAAAACTGACATAATGTTTACACATTGGTATACATTTCAATCATAAAAACAATACAAATGCATAATTGATCAAATTTGCTCGAAAACCAATAATATATATTAAATTTCCACGGAAAAATAAAATAATAAATAAAGAAAAGAAGAACTATGTTGGAATTTATTAAAATAAATTATAAATCAGTACTCAGTCTCGTAACATTGGAAATCCGAACACGTAGTCCTAATAAAAACTTTTATCATAAAGTTAATAATATTATAGTTCATGTTCTTCTGCTTATTTTTTTTTTCTACGAAGACATATAATTACTTTTGACTGATATAAACTATGTATATATTTATAAAAAAAAAAGGGGGAAGGAAAGTAGGTAACCGCTCGACTGCACAGTAGGTTGCAAGCGTGCACCTCGTCATTCAGAAGTAAGTCACGGGGTAATATATGTGTTATATTTAAAGTCAATGATAAATCAATGCACACAAAAACGATTCTGAGTGGATATTATTAGTTTATATTATTGAGTACGATATATTTATATTTATATTCATGTAATTTATTTTACATTGTGTACCCGTATAAAATATAAAAATAAGCGCTAAAAATTTTAAGTACCCACGAATAATATTTTTAAAAAACAAAAAATAATAACTAAAATCGTTATCCTTCGTTTAAATATATAACTTCATCCAAATTTTAACCTAAAATATCAATAAAAAAATAGGCTTTAATATATTTTTTGGTTATAGGATGTACAATTTATGGAGGATATTGTATTACATTTTCAAGCATTTTGACTTATGTTTTTTTTTTTTTTTTTTTTTTTT
>JACXSJ010000510.1:0-74300 GCA_014851325.1 Pentalonia nigronervosa | reverse complement strand
ACACACATCATATAAAATGAATACATTCATCTCCACTCAGAATCTAAAATTGAAATTTATTGTAAAATTCGACGCATCTCGAGATGATCCGAATTGTTAGTATCCATTAAAAATTGAAACCATATAGACTTTTCTGTATCGAATGCGTTGGTTTGACATTACTACATAATCGGGACATTGACTAATAGTGCACGGACGTGACACCCTGCATCGAATATTATTCCAAGTTATGTGTCTGTGTTAAAATATAATACCTGGTAGCTACGCGTCTCGCGAAACATGGATGTTATTGCACATACGACTTATTTTCTTTGGTGGAAATCGACGGCGTTCGTGAGCTTTTCACGCGTCGTCCCGAGTTATTGTCTCGTACTTCCGACGTCGGTTCTCAAAAATAATACACACTTCCGGATTACAACGCGCGCCGTGTTACACAATATATGATATATTATGTAATATTCTACTTGTCGTTACCGCGATCCATTCACAGGCCATAATAACGGGGTAAAATAATAATAACCGTGCGCTATGTTTTCCGTGTTGATTCGGTACATTGTGCCCGTGAATTGTACAGCTCTCGCCCCGTCTTGTACGTAAATATACACATTTAATAGTCGCGCCGACATTCGATTTTGACAAATCGACGGTACACCGACACAATGTCGTTTAATCATATATTATATTATTATTATTATTATTGTTACTGTGTATTGCGCGAGTGTTATATTATAGTATGATACACGTATATAATAATATTGTGGGTTACAACGCAGTATATGCGATTTAAATTTACATATCGCCGACGGCGACCGGCACGTAATATTATTTCGTTTTATGTCAACAAATCGACTGCCGTGCACTATATTATTATTATATTAAAATCATTGTCGCCGTATACGACGAGGTTCGTGTAAAATAATAATGATTGTTTCTAGGCACGAGCGCACTGAAATTGCCGATCCAGAGTGCCGCGTCAGCACCAGTTTAATATGTTATTATATTATATTTTTGTGATTATGCGGCTGAGTCTTCTCGGGGAGGCCCTCGATTCGTGATCGCAATAATATCATTTTATAAGAGTTCACCGATAATGTAAACAGATTTTACCTCATCGGCGAGAGTAGTTATAATTACTATTATTGTGTGCGTACGATCCAGCGCTGCGTAATAATGCGATTGATTGGAATATTGATTCGTATCGGGTACGATGATATTATACAACGTGTTACTGTCGGCGACATAATTTTAAGCAACAATAAAAATGGCTAAAAATCATAGTTTAGATAACATTGAAGTAGTAGGTCAACGCCACCACTTTTAAGTTTGTACATCTTATCATATACGTATGGACATTGAAGTTTATTTGGAAATAGTGGAAACACGCAAACTCGGTTGTGATTTCAAAAAACAGAACGGATCCAACAAGTCACCAATCTATATCACTGCTAAACGCGATTGTGAAAATCATTTGAATTGCTATTACTGAAACGACTAAAGGTTTCACATTACTTTTCACATACAGCCAGTACAATACGCTTTTCGCTTGAGATGTTTTACAACAGACTTATTGGCCAAGCTGGTCAATGGGTTTGCTACTCTCTCAACCAAAAAAAAAAAAAAAAACTGTTGATACTTTACTTGAATTTCCAAAAACGTTCGAAAAAGTAGAAAGGCATACTTCATATTATATTTCTCGAAACATATACCCAGGTTCATATGATAAAAATAAATGAATCATTCCAAAAAAAAAAAATCATATTCTTATGGTTAATATTTCCAAAAATAATTATAAATACCACAAATAATCTCAATTGTAGTCACACAAGACTCGTGTCTAAACCCCTACTGTTCTATATTTATATAAGTTGAATGACTTAAACAACTTGAATAAAAAACAATTAACAAATTGTATGATACTAATGATACAAATTTCGTCTAGCGTGTAAAAAAAAACCACGTCACAAGAAAAATCCTAAACTAATTTAATGCGATCAATGTGAATAGATGATTTTGGTCAATCCGACAAAGAGAGTGGCGGTACTGATTCGTGAAAAAATCGCCAAAAACGTAAAGAAGTAAAAAAAAAAACCGGACAAGCCATCGTATGGAGAGTAAAATTCGACGGAAAGGTTACACTTCATAAGCAAGCCACGACCATATATCACAAAACAAAACTAGAACAATTTTCACAGCATTATAATATCGAGTACTAAACTCTACAAGTCACTATGTAAAAAGCTTAAAAGTTGTACATTTCCTCAAATCCGACCTGCACCGGCCCATCGCGAAGCACAAACTTATCACAACGTGACCAAAGCTGAATAGAGTCAATCCAGAACGTGTACTCTATACGGACAATTACCGGCGGTTTGTAAACAACATAACTTAAAACTCCTTTAGGAGGTCGACAATATTATACACTGTCCAAAATCAAATGATAAAAACACCAATGGAACCGTTTCACCGCTATAAACTCATATCGAAAGACCTTCAGACAAGTAGAGGCCACGAGGCAGAATGGGAGAAAATAAGACTTAAAAATTTGAAGTTCACCTAAAAAATCCACAAACAATAATATCTAGTTATCACCGCTCACTCAAAAGGTATGACCCCGTGCAAGACTCGAAGAAATAAATAATTAAACAATGCAAAAAAAAAAAAAAAATCTAATATTTATTTTATTTTTTATTTTTTTTTTTCATAAACCCCGTGAGTTATACAATACATAGCGCAATCGATAAAATATTTGTCCACGCGTGTTGGAGTCCTTTCAACAGTTAATGCGCTTATTTTTTCTAAAAACGTTGATACCGAAACTAGGTTTATGTGTTTTACTGGTATACGCCCTTTCGACAAAACACCGTCGATATGTATTATTTCGTGAACTCGTGAATAGAAATGTGTTGGCGGTACGATAATATGCCAACAAAATTATAATATTACCGCCTTAAATATTCATTGGACGGCGAAAGCGCGGAAATCATAATTTATATAAAAACGCGTCGTCGTCGGTATCCCGGTTCTGGTTTTAATCAAGACATATTAAATATATTATTATAATTGTAATATATGCGTATAATTATAATATATCCGTTATTCGGATTCCGCGCGCATTAATTTAACGTTTATTATTATTTTTGTTTTTTTTTTTTTTTTTGTTCGGTTCATTGGATTAATAATATTTATATATAATACATACGATATATTATTATACCTGCGGGGTTCGCTTCGCAATCCGAATACGGCGCTTATATAAATCAATAATGCAATGGGTGCGCTCGTCACTAATTGCGTTTTCCATTATTCGTACACCTACCACCTACCTGCGTTAAATACAAAAAAAAAAAAAATAATAATAAATAAAACACTGGCGTTTACCGATTTTTACACTTTTGTACGTCATCGTGCAGTTTGAATTTCACACGCCAGCGTTTGTTTTAAATTTAATTTATGTCGTTAGCTCGCATGGTGTATATATTATATATATGCACAAACATAACGCGTAATATATCCCGTTTGGATTTTTTACGCGGCGCACTGCAATTTTAATCGCACGTGAAATAATAATATGGGACGCCCGGCACGAGTGGACAGACGTGTGTAACGTCGTTATACGATATAATATGGACGAATTATAACACGTACGGTTTCTATAATTATTATTACGCACAGTCGTCTCCGATCGGCGTGTGCCGTCTCGTTTGCCGTATGAAAATTATCATTTAATCGTGACGTTAATAATAACCATTACACGTATTGTAAATAAAAAAAAAAAACGCCAACACTGGTGATGGTTCACAACACACGTCTTGGATTACGGTTTCAATATGTAGTTGTCTGAACAATATTATAGACGTCCAAAATCATAGGCTCAACTGGACCTACATCCTAGGGAGAAAGGAGGGGGCCTAAAAGTATTTATTAGGTACCCATTTAAATAACCCATACCGATTTTGTTTTATGATATTTGCAACACGTTTTTCAGTATTTAAAATGAACTAGTCAGTAAACCGTTGTGTTGTCAACATATTACTGTACTCGTCAAATTTTTAATTTGTTACATACTTGAAAAACTGCGTTCAGATGTCGCAGGACTTATTGAAATTGTGACTACAACTTGTTTAAGTTTTGGAAAAACTCATTTTACTTTATTTATTATTCATAAAAATATAAAATGAAAAAAAAAACCACGAAAAAGATACCGCTAATGTTTAACATTATTTTTGGTGTTTTATAACAGAGCAGGGGAGCCCTTAATTATAGCCTGGGGCACTCCTAAGTGCCCCCTCCCTTAGTTGCGCCTATGTTCAAAACGCATTTTTATGTATTTAGAATGTCTGTGTAAGTATAAAAATATGATTATATATGGTACATTGTGTACGACAATAAAATATTATATGTAAATCGTAAACAGATCATACAATATCATGATATTTGTATTTATTGATATCAGTTCTAATACATTAAAACATATTATTATATTGTATTGTTTACAAACGACATTCGTTTTGTTAACATTGCTGGTGTATACCCATTATTGTGATTATAATGCTTGTAAAAATATCACGGGAAGTGCAATCGTCGTGCAATAATAATTATATATAGTTGATTTTTTTATTGAGTTTTCAAGTCGCGTCAAGTGTACGAAGTATCAAAAAAATATGTCAGGTACACATTGTGCGCACCATTTCATTTTGTGTCTACAATTTTCATGTATATGCATATGCGTCATTGCAGTTTTCTCCCCTAGCGGTAATATCATTATCGTCGTTTGTTCTTGCCGTTAAAAGAACAACTCTCACACCCGCATCGTGTGTGCAACGTCACGTCTGCGATTGCTCATACGATTGAAATCTACAAATTAATTAGACGTTATTTAGTTGCACGCGCGAAATCGAATGATCGCCGGCGGTGGTCGTTTCCCGCGCCCTTTTCCGCGGGGGCGAGACCCGAGACTGTAATATTATTATATTACTATCGGAATCCGGAGCGTGTGGACGTAATGATATTACAAGGGTGGAGATGGCGGAGGTGCCGGCGAGAGAACGCGGCGGGTGCAGCGAACGTTTCCATAAATAAGTACGATCTTCGCCGGGCAAAAAAAAATAACCCCGCGCACAAAACAAACGGACAAAAAATAATAATAATAATAATAATAATAATATGTGTGTATATATTATAAGTAGAAAAAAAAAAAAATAAAAAAAAAAAGGCTACCTCCGAAAGCTCCCGAGACCGCCTGGGAAATTTACTACAATTACCATCCGGTAATATTTATTTTTTTTAATTTCCTGTATCTCCGGATGAAATACGGACCCGACCGTTTTAACCGTAATCCGCGGGGCCAGTGCAGCCGCCACTGCGACCAGGACGGGAGAGCGCCTTAATTATTGCGCCGCCGGGTTTTGCGCGCCCCGAGTGCTGCACAGCGCGATCCCCTTTATCTTCATTTCGTTGTCGGTTAAACGGACAACACTCGGCGTCGTCGCGGTCGCGTTCGCCAGCGTCCCCACCCCCGCCCGCACACCCGTCCCACACTTCCACTCGGGCCGTTTTACAAGAAAAGGCGAATCGGATACGAGCGCCGCATATATATATGTATATAGCGCTACAGCTGCTTGTATACCTAACAATAATAATAATATTAAAACGCGGATATCTCATCGCGCGCATCGCATATGCGGGCACCCGATTCGTGTATCATACATTGTTTATGGTCTTAAAAACCGTAAAGGAAAAACGCATGCAAATATGTCCGAAAAATATCGAAACCGCGCCCTCGAAAACAATCAATATCAATACAACGGCAGTACGTCGCTGTAAACATAATAATAATGTCAAATTTCATTATAATAACACGCGATAAAAAATTTTATCAGGTATTCGCGGTAATTCATTCGAAACGATGTACTGTACGATTTTACCAGATCGTCAATAGAACACGTGTCGTCGTTCCGGGTGTTCACGCGCGAGCTATGCGAACCCGGAACAATAATAATATCTACATACGAGCATTCCCTCTAAACGTTACGAAGAATGTCTGTAGAAACTTAACGACACAAATCGTGTTGCACGAATTTATGAACAACACTGTACGCGGTAAATCTAATAAAATAAAAAACGTCCTTTAAAATCAAAAATTCAAGATGAACCAGCTACAGTGAATGAAATTCAAAAAAAAAAAAATAACGTGTCACGCAAAATAATGTCGTTGCGAAAAACAAAAAAATTGCATTTAAAACACTACAAATGCCTAAAAATGCGAAAATATGAATTTTCGACATATAATACAATTCGCCATTTCAATAATAACTGCCTGTATGTCATACCGACCGGATTCATAAATTTTTCTGCAATGTAAACGGCTTTAATAAAAAAAAATATGTAAAAGTCATAAACATTCTACTAACACTTTATGTATATACTCGTGTGATAGGAATTCGAATATTGCGGTTTGTGTATTTGTATCCTCAGTGGCGTTAGTTCTGGGGTGATCGACCGGACTGAATATTATAATCGATTCAGGCATTTTTTTTTTTCACTTACTGTCGGTGGAATGTTTTTTATTGACATCCGTGCGACTGGTAATTTAGTAAAATATCTATAATTTGAAATGGTATGACATAGCAGGCTAAGGCATTAAAATCGATACATTTCAAAGGCGAACGTATTTGAAAACTAACTGGCTTTTGTTCTGATGATGGATACGTTGGATCGCACATTATTATTTGACATTAATACAATATTTGTATATATTTTTTTTTTAAAACAACCAGTTACTCGTCGCGGTGGAGAGGACGTATTATGTGTATAGTATATGCAGTCGCGTAGAGATAAAGCTGTTCTGGTTTTGTGATCGTCGGAGTGTTGTGGCGGATGAGAGAATTCATATTATACATTCACAGGACGATAGCGGAAACGTGCACGGGGGGGGGGGGAGGGACGTAAACCGAGTAAACCCGAAGCATCATAATTTATGCATACGTCAAAAGCTGCAGAGCTAGGCGTGAGCCAAATGAGACTGGAAAACGAATAAAAAAAAAAAAAAAAAAAAACCACTGCGGCGAACACTTTCATGTCGTCGGCGTATAAATACTACAGCGGTAGTACTTACGAGAAAAGTTTAAGACTCGCCGAAACCAAGTGCTCGCGTGCGTTTCGTAGACGTCCATTTTAGCAAATCGGTTCATCGGCGGAACGACGACAGATGTCAGACTTTCAGCTACCGACAGAGGAATCGGTTACGGTTTATTTTCACTTTAGTATAATATTACATCGTATCGTGTTGTTTAATTAAAAAGAAAAAAAAATTCGGTTTGACGTGCGACGGCGTGACTTGTAGATATTATTTTGTATAATACGCGTAGAAGCTATTTCGTTTCGTAATAATGATATTGAATATAGAATATTATTATTATTATTATTTATTACACCTATGACCTTATTACATATTTTCGGTGGATCTGATCTCAGAAAGAGACGAGCGTAGAAGACGATCTGTTTTTTAATTTCGCTCCGGGTGCAACTCGATATACCTATAATAATATCATAATATTAATATAATCCCGGGATGGACTCAGCGAAAACATCAAACGTATCGAAATATAATACGAGTCGAGTCTAAAGTATTTATGTCACAACCGTAATTATAATTCTTGTCGTTGGTGCAGAGCGACTCATTTTGTGTCGTGTCAGCCATTTCGTAATTATATAATTATAATTATAAAATTAATGTTATAACGGTATACGGATATTTGATTTCACGCGTGTCGTTGTGAGAAAATTATCTTTAGAGCCTTTGCAAAATACAATAATTACTGATTATGTTGTATAAATGAAAAAAAAAAAAAGAAACTTTAAAAGTTATCGTCATTGTAAAATAATAATAAAAGTAATAATGATACTAATACAAACGCGAGTACTATAATAATACATGTGTGTGGCTTGGTTTGGTGCGGTCTTACGCTCAACTGCGGAAACGCTCTGAGTGTACGTACCGGCCGGTGTTACTAGTTCCCGGATGGGTGACCACCCGGGTTTATAGCAACAAATCCTTGTCACACATACAAAAAACGTGTTATAACCAACCGTACCTCAACCCACAATAAAACCTACTATAAAAAAAAAAAAAAAGCTAATGGCAATAGTTACCGGGCTTAAGATCAATAAAAAAAAAAAAAATAATACATGTATAGGTGTCTATAACAGTATTACTTATTATGCGCTTGTACCATATTATATTATATCGTATAGAATGAAATGCGATTTTTCTAACTATTCTAACGATTGATTTGTTTGGAATCACTGGCGTATCATAATATTATTATCGATTAACAGATATGGAGGCATAATTAAAAACGCACTCCAACAACAGATCACAGGAACGGAATATCAAAAATTAATCGTCGAATTGTGCGATTGCAATATTCGGATTGGTAATAATAACGTTGTCCGACGACGAGTGAGAGGACCACATAACTGCGGAACAATCAAACTATCAAAGTAAAGTGTTATTACCATTGTATTATTACTATTGTATATAACATAGTAATCGTGTGCGGGGTATCCGTATGATTGCTGTTATTGACACACAAAAATCGTCTCTGCGATCGGAACCGTTCAATTAATAATTATTAGCCCCGTCGTCCATTTTACGATGGCTCCTGTGAAATTTTAATTAAATCGCAAATCGTCCGACTTTTTAGACTTTTTAGACTTTGACCACACTATCGTATCGTAAAATATTTCATAGTACCATACGCGCGTACATATACGATATATATATATGCACACGAATTTATGTAAAGCGGTTTTCTACAACGGCGCCCCAGAGTTTCATAATGGAATTTATGTGGAAAATCAAACGCGCACATACAGTTTAAATATTAAGTATTATAAAAAACATATATAATATTAATGACGTACGAGCTAATTTGTGTGACTTTGAGCCAAGAACCGATGGCCACTCCGTTGAAAGGGTTAGATCAAAAAAAAAAAATGTATATAATAAAATAAAATGCGTATATAATAGACATAGGACCCGACTCCGGCCCTTTATAATATAAAGTTACGAAACTCGCCAGCGTATTATTATAATATATATACGTAAATTATTGCATTAAGTACGCGACATCGGCTATACGCAGATTTGTGTTCGGTTTTATTATTAATTTATCGATTATCTATTCTGATTAAGACTACCTATCGTGTTCTGCTATGACACGGTGTTCAAGAAATCAGATTGGATGTAAACAAAATTAATTACTTTATCGGAGAGAACAAGAAAAAAAATAAAACGTGACAAACATCGTTACAAAATGTAAATATCTCTTTGTACCTATATACGAGTTTTATTATAAGTTGAAATAAAAAAAAAAATAGTAAATATTAAGAATATAATGCAATACCCGTAGTATATCATGTATTGGTATTTATGTTTGTTAGAGACTAGTTTTAAATTCTACATTTCGATTGCCATAGGTGCCGAAGGGTCAAGAAGTCACTGTCTGATTGTTCTATGGTTACAGGCGATTATCTCTCACAATACCTATACCTATATTATATTATTCTGGTTACTCGAAAACGGCTTTGAAATAGGTTACGGATATCGGATATTGTAACGGGAAAGTCTTGGGACTTACATATTTTGGAGGGTAAAACTAGTGTATGAATAATCAATATAATAATAATTACTGTTTTCGTGAAAAAAACAATGACATTGCTCAACAGTTGTGGACATCGGAATAATACAAATCATTTTTAAATAAATATCTTATTCTTATCTAATATAACTATTAAAAACCTGAACATATTCATTGTGGGGGTCACATTGTTCATTAAGTACGACCTGGCCTTCGTGCAGCCTCCACATAATATTACGTATTACTAATTGTACGGTATTATCCGAGTTTTTGAAACTAACACCAGAGAAAATCGGAAATTTAACGATGAATCAGAATTAAGTGTGTTCAAAAAACCAGCACTCGTTTTGAACGGCATTACAATGACGGACATGTTTTTGAAAAGCCGCAGACCAATAACGGCGGTGAGCCAATTAAAAATAATAATAATTCAATATACTATAATACCTAACCCACGCAATGTTTGTATTTTATAACCTACGCGAAAACAGTACATATTATATTATAATATAAGTGCCTGACCGTTTTCGAAAAAAATCCGATTGAAGTTTACTCGCTGAAAAAACGGCTTTTCACCTCTTGCCCGAATAATATATAATATAATACGGTTTCAGTTCTACACTTTCCGTAAATACCTACGACCGACGTACAACAATAAAGTATAAGTCGTCTCACCGCTGTGACCACGGCGAACAACGTCATTTTTTTTTATAATAATATAATAATAATGGCAATACTATAGCGTAAACATCGGCATGGCGGCGGTGTCATTATTGCGCGTCGCAAATCAGTATAATTTCTTTTTCTAGGAGACGTCTGTCCTCTTACTCTTTTGCAAGCCACGCAATTTATCATTAAAACCGTCGTCGTCGTCGGGCGCGGTTAAAGCGGCTCGTATAATAGTAATAATAATAATAATAATAATAATTATCGACCTACATATCTCTTTGAGCTTTGTCTATGAACACTGCTGCACACACAATATAATATACCGCAGTGGTTTTGATTTATCGTCGTTATTAATTATATCCGACACATAATAACAATAATAATAATATTGTTCTCGCACTGGCGCGTGTGATTTACCACAAAACCGCACATGTGTTGCTGCCGTAGTCCGCCACTGCCTGTTGTCTTGTAACGAAAACTCGTTTGTTCCGATACATTTTTTCGATTATATTGTTACGATTTTTTTTTTCTTTTCCGACGATCTCACGATCACCAATAATAGCTTGCTTGTCACCAATCCCTTTAATGATACGATTAATATCCCCTTCTAATATCGCATATTTGTGTGCGTGTCATGATGTATTTTAGAAAATTATATCATCGCCATTATATTGCACACACACACACACACACACACACACACTCGCTTTGATTTTTCATACACTTTTTTAACTCCGTAGGCGCCGACATTCGTGCCACGTCGTCTAGGTATCATTTTTTCAAGTCGTATTTATGCTTGCTCGAGTTGTGCATACAGTCGTATACATCATATGCCTGTTTCATCTAGCGCATATTGTTTAAACGTCTTATATCATTTATATAACTGCACACTTACGCAGAATACATGTCGTGGTATTATCGACCAAATCATTTTTTGATCCACAATCACCGCGAACCCGAAGTAACTCAAATTCAGTGTACCTTTATTGATATTCTATTGAACGTCGGAGTTTCAAACTTATAACTTTTGTTCGTATGCGTATAACAATCGAATCGTGTTTGTTTAATATTTTTAAATTATTCAGAATTTATCACTGTTAAACACATTTTTTTTTTTCATAATACAAATATGTAAAAAAAACTCATGCGATTTATTACACTTATTAATCAAACGTAATATAGCAAATATGATACGTGCATTGGTATTAGAGAATCCCATAAAAGGTTGGCCTACTACTCCGGTTTACTAAATTCTAAAAACTGTAAAAAAATAAATATAGTTAAAATTTAAATAAATTATTTTTTTTAATGACTTCAAATCATGGAAAAATTTCCAATACCGTTTTTAACTTCTCGAGTGTTTACCTTTAAAATAATCACCCTGTTCACAACGATAATTATTCTGTAATATTTTATTTTAATGAAGTAAAAATTAATTGATGCAAATTAATTTCTATCAAAGTCAAACATTTACTGAGAAAAAATAAATATAGAATATATATATAAAATATATACAATATGCTTAAATCGTAGTTTAATATTGTTACTACTGAAGGTATACAATATATTACATTTAATCATTGATTAAAAATAGCGTTTATGATCAATGATCAATTTTTATGCAAAAACGCTATTAAAAATGTCTAGATATTCCATTTTTATTAAAAAAAAACTGACATCATGTAATTCCTTCCGTACAAATGGGTACGTTGTATTATATTGTTTAAATGATTGCTTATATATTTGCAGTTAACGTTTAGCAATGTATTTAATGTTCCGATTATTTGTTTCAGGTAAAAATTTTCCTTTATTTCCAAAGACATGTAACACAATATAACGTCCATCCGGTAAGTACGATAACTGAATTTAAAGCATCGGAAACGTTTTATGGTTTTCCGGAACATTACGCCATCCAAAAACACTGTAGGTACAGAAAATAATTCAGGACGTTTAGTTTTAAAACAATAAAAATAATGAGGATCTCGCTGCTAATTTTCTTTTGTTGATGTCAACATAGACTTTTTCATAGTTCAAAAACTAAATAAATTCACATCAAAAACATTTTTATGATATAATATTTAAAAAATAAATTAAATAAGCATTTACGGTAGGTTAGGTAGATAATGAAAAATACGATATCTGTTAATTATTGGTTTATTTCATTATTGGATATTATATTTTTGTTCAAACTACCTATTATTTCAAACCATCATATATTTTTATTTATTCAGGATTTTATATTTAAATTATTATTAAAATGCTACATAATTATTCCATTTTTTTTTTTTTTAATACAATTAAAATTCTCAAATAATAATTTTCTCATTTTATGATTTTAAATTGCACTAAATATTGTTTTACGTCAGAGCTAATCCGATTAATAAATCGAAGGTCTGATATACGAACCGTTTAGAACAAAAATAATCTAATAATTATACAGTTTAATAAAGCAACATTTAGCTCGACATCAATATACACATAATTTATATTCAAAAGTAGGTATACAAGTTATATTTATATAATAATATGCTCATCGGCTCATCAAATAATCAATGTCTTTGCGGCAAAGTTCACCTTTTGAGACATTTTTTTTTATACTATAAAAGCATTTTTTTTTTTTTATGATTTCGAAAAAAATAAAACAGTGGTCTGTGTTAGTATTATTATACATGCGGACCATATTAAAAATCTTTCTCGTTTCCTTATTTTTCGTCCCGTTTTTATTTATTTTGTTATAAACGCGAAATAACATCATAGGAACTCGATAACCCGAGAAATAAAAATCCACGCAAGACCAATAAGTATTATATGGTCCAAACCCCCCGACGATAGTCCCGTTCTCTGGCTGCCGTGGTCTATATATACCTTGGAAATGGCAACATTATAAAACGGCGTTTGCGTCGTAAATATTCGACCGTAAACTATCGACGGAGTGTAAACCGGCCGCGGACAGGAAACAACGGCCGCTTTCGAAAATGAATTAAAATTCGGACGGAAAACCGGAATGGTCTTTTTTTCATCTATCTCTCTCTCTCTCTCTCTCTCTATCTTTTTTTTTTTTAACATTTTCAACGGTCTTTTTATTCCAAACGCCCCGTGAATTATCGATTGAACCGTTTCCTTTCACACTGTCGTTGTTGTTCTCTCATCTCATTTTCAAATCTTTTTTCGCACGCGACCTTTATACGCGACTGCTCCTGTGGGGAAAATATTATTCGCGTGCGCGTATTTGAGTACGACGATTGTCGTCGTACCTCACCGGAGGACAACCACACGACGACTACTCGTTGGAAAATTATCCGCGAAAACCGCGCAGAATGTTTTGACGCGTCTCCGCCTAAAAGTCTCATGATATTTCTGTGGAAAATAAAAGCGTTTTACTTCGTTCGAAAACAATTGTTCACGAGAATTTCGCACGAAGCCAACGAATACGGCCAGAGACAATTTTCATTTTTTTTTTTCAACCAGCTAGGTAACTGCTGCATTATAATATTATTATGATATAATACGCATAAACATGGCCGCGATGAGATCCGCGCGGGGAACAAGTAAAACGTTTTTAATTTCATACGACGTATAATAATTATTCGTACGGTTAATGTGCGCGATTTTCCCCGGAGACATATAATACAAGCACTTTCGCCGGGTAATTTAGACTAATTTATCATGTTATAGAGGAGCGTCTCAGTCGGGCCCTTATCTGAAATCGGTCGTGCTCGCGTTTTGTGCAACGCCGAAAATAATAACACAATATATGATTTTTTTTTTCTACATCTGCCATCACGTTCTATGGGCGGTGGGTACGCAGCGAACGAAATTAATTGAAAAACCTAATTGTATGGAAATTTCGTTTGGAAACAGCGACAGACTTTCGGTATTCGACGTGAAAAAAGCAAAAGCGATGACTGAACAGATTTCGCGTCGATAAAAACGTGTCCGGAGAAGGTAAAAAATAAATCGTGCACCCTAAAGAGTGACGTAAGTTTGCACAATTATCACATATTTTCACGGTATATGAATTAACCAGGCAAAGTGTACCAAATATTACAGACGTAGTCATCCAGGACGACATCAGTTGGTTTGAATTTGTAAATTTTAATATTGACGTCGCGATCTCCTTCTTTAGACCGTCGGCAATCATTGATTTTTCGATAGAAATTTATTTAAAATCAGTCGTGTCATAAACTAGTGACACTTTATACGCATTTATTATACACAAGCACTGAAATTATCACACAAGTATCTGATGAATTAGATATCTTGAAAACAATAAAATGAGATTCCAACATCATGGTGTTGTCTGTTTTACACGAAATCAATAAAACCTGAGTATTTTTTGAATAATATTACGTCATGTACACCTAATACGCAAACCATTCGTGTTACAAAATATATTAATTTGCCACACACATATAATAAAAAAAAATCCTTCTAATTGGTTTTACTTTGTTTTAGGATTCCTTTTTAATCGTATGAATATCATAACGGAGTATTTTCAGGAATGAACATAAAAAAGGGTCGTAGATGTATCGATAGGTATTCAAAATAATATTATGAAAATTCCAAATAAGTTGATATGTTACAAATAATAATAATAATCAATTTATGAGTTATATAGTTTATTGTTTTTCATATATAAATAATATTATTGCAATATCCCATTGGAGTTTAACCAAAAATATGTTTGTTTTCCATAGACACTGGAGTGATCATTTCATGTTTTTTTTTTTTTTACATAAAATCACTAAACTGATGAAAAATAGAATTAATAGTGTTGTTATAGCTATTGTTATATTATACTTGTATCTGACGTCTGGTCCAAAACTGACAGTAGCTCACCCACCCTTAAGCCAACAAAGATTTTGAAACCGTTAAAAAACACTGCACTGGTCCCTCTCCCGCTGTTTTTACATTGTCATTTCGCGTAAACAATAACTTATATTTATGTACAATAATGGCGATAATATTTGGTCGAAGAAATACACATAATTTAAAACAATGTGCATAACACGTTTTATTTAATGTGCCATACTCGCGTAGTATAATGTTCTATTATATAATATTATTACAAGACGCTATAAATCAATTCTTTGTTTGAGTTTTGATGAAAAATCGATGACTGCAGGCGGGCAAGTATTAATTATTATTATTCGCGTATATACTATCATAACGTCGTTCGTTTCCGTTTACTTAACGCGATCGCTTTATTTTCTCGACGTGTATACATTCTGCGTAATACAGTATCGCTATTTTTGTTTTCGGAATATATTATTATTATTATTATTAGGTGTACAAATTACGAATAGCTTCACGTCTCGTCGCGTCGCACAGTGAGCGTATTGAAAGGCATCCCGTCCTCGTCTCCCGCTCGACACGTCGCAAAGGACGATCGAATGATGATGATAAATCACAATATAGTTCGTAGACAATCGCGAAAGGTATGACGAGCGCGTATGAATAATAATATTATTATTATTATTATTATTATTGTTGTTGTAGTGTTTTCGTTTGCCGCGCCATCGAATATCCGTAGACTGGGGTTCGATAGGTGCGCGTCGCCGTTGAAATAATATCGTCAACGTCACTCTCTCTCTCTCTCTCTCTCTCTCTCTCTCTCTCTCTCTTACCCTTCGAAATTTTCAAATTATTAACAGGTTATTAGACACGAGCGGATCTACCATCGACAACAGCTACATAATACGCACGCAGACGCCATAACAACGACACGGGTGCGCATGAATATAATAATAATAATAATAATAATAATAATGTATTACGCGGCCGTCGGTCGGTCGTCCGTGAAATCCGCAAGCCATGCGGAAGACGTATAATAATATAAATATAAAATTAAAGCTCTCGTCGTAACGTTTTAATATACAATGCACGGGTATGCGTATCATTAATGCCACTGCAGTCGCGCAAATCGGCCGACCATACGCGTCTCAGGACTCTGGCTGCGATTCTTCTTCTTGTATGTGGCGCGCAAACTAAGTCGTTCGGTTATCTCACTTCCACCGAACATTCAAATTCGAGTTCAAATCAATCGTCTACACGTTGTCTTTCAGAATACAATATAATACATATAGGCAATATTATTATGCTAACATTTTTTCGTATTTAATTTAACTTTATTGTACACAATTTTCAATTTTAACGATTCTACATTAGGAAGACAGTTACAGCATAATTATATTATAAAGTACACAATATACGTTTTAGGTTACAGCATTATTATTGCTGGTATCTATAGGATAATGAATTTGCATATAAAAATAATATTATCGTGTTTTTTTTTTTTTTTGTCGGGTTTGACATTTAATAATGAACCGAAATAAAAAAAAAATAAACCCAACTACCTTTATTTTTGTTGGAGATTACGTGTCATACCAGTGTAGGAGTTTTGGTACGTATCTAATATTAAAAAAGAAGGTTTCTCCGTAGGAGTTTATAAAAATACCATTGTTTCATGCGTTGGACACAAAACACGTGAAACCTTCGTGCTCACATATATTATACAGTTCCGTTTCATTGCTAAAATAACAATATTTGATTATGACTAGAAACTAAGTGTAATATTTTGGAACAATATAGAAAAACTCTGTTTTCAATTTATGTTAGATAGTCGTGCGCGTTTATTGTTCATCGACGATGTCTGAGATAATCTGATGCATTGTTATGGTTGCACAGTCAATCAAATTTATCGCATGCAATTGCGTAATATAGAGTTTTCACAGGTGATTTAAATGGGATTATCAGTAATTTCGGATCACGTCAGTATTAGTATAAAAATAATACAATGGCTCATGAGACGATGACTGATGGACTCGGTGTATGGTTGATTATTATTTTTTTGGTCGTCGTTTCTCGCACTGATAGTTCCGCAGGATCTTGGCTTTGTGGTGGTGGTGAGGGTGTATAAATATAGCTTTTAAACGGCGTTCATCTTTATTTTATGTACCTATAGACCGAAGACAATAAAATATCATTTGAGATGCCAAATTGCCGTGGGGTTCGGTAGGCGTCACCAGTGAGCTTTTGACAAATGGCCAAAGGCCCAGAACCCTCAATTTTCCCGGTCCCTTGTGGTCAAACACATAATTATACATATAAATGTGTGTGTGTGTGTGACTGAGTGTACGCTCTCTGTACTGGTAGTACGGTTTCCGCTGTTTGTGTAATCTGAAGGGGCAAGTGGTAGCGGCGGTGTTGGTGGGTGTGGTGGGATTGTTGAGGCGGAGTGGGTCTGGATGCGTTAGAGGGTGGTGTAGCGTTTGAGATCACCGTGAAGTCAAGGTGACATTGAGAAAGCGCTTGCAAGGGTGTGTGGGGGTCGGCAATTGTATAGAGAAGACGACTGGAGCAAAAGTGTTCGGAATCAGGAAGAGAGGAGCGGAAGGCATAATTACAGGTGGATTTAGCTTTGAAAACTCGATCGTCACGTCCGTACGACGGGTTCCGTGATTTCCAAAACAGCCGATTCCTTCGTTATGGATCGTTTACTCTGTCTCTTTCTTCTATCTTTCTTTATACACAATATACATTTAGGTATATATATATATAACTCTGTTTCCTCCTCTATTTTGCTCTATGTATCTCCGTCTATTTTGCTTAACCATCTCATTGTGGCTGCGAAAGTGTGCTTGTTATAAAATCAAATCAAATGAAATGCCAAATAAAAACGTCTTCTAGTCAAATTGTGGGTATTCGTGTATACATGTGCATTTCTATTTAACATAATATTTAATATTTAATAATTCATAATACTTATTATTTACTAGCTGTATCCAAATCGCTTCAATTTTCTTATAAAATAGAACTGTATTATATATGTTATAGAGAACAGCCTTATATTAAAAATTCAGTACAATATTTAAAATTTCTATTTTCTACAGTTTTCATTCACAAATGTTATATTGAATAATTAAAATAAAAAATGGAAATAAAACAAAAAATAACTAAAATAATTTTTTGACTGAATTTAGGTGTTGATGATAAAAATGGAGAATATATTTTTAAATTACAAGTCTTAAAAAGTTAACGAAATACATTCAGCATTTTTAAAAATTGCTTCATGGTTTATGGCTGATGAGTATGATAAAGTATCGTATTTTTGTGTCTACATAAACCATGAATATTGATAGGTAATTAATTATATTAAACTTAATTAATGATATTACACAAACAGTTATATGAAATTTAAAAGTATTTTAAGTTGCCTACATTTATATTTTAAACGAGATTAAGATTCAGATTAATCAGTTTTAATAAACATATAATTACGAAATGGTATTGGAAATAATATAATATACCTACTTAACTAAAACGTGTAGTCACATTTCATATGATTCGAGAAATAGACGAAAATCGTTGTCACAAAACCGGCCATATATTACGGTAAGTTGAAGATAAACTTACATTGTTAATTTGTTTTTAATTTTTATTTTCAACAATTTTCGTTTTACTCTAAACACTATTATGTACCTATTTGTCTTGTATATTTTATGATCGTTTATACATTTTTGCTCGTCACACACACACACACACACCATTGCCGAGGTCGTTGCAGTTTGTTAGTAAGTGGCTCTCTATACACAACGTAATTGGTCGCATTTATATTAGCACGCATATGATCGTTTCCCAAGGAAATGAACGAACATTATTTAAACTACGAGTTAAGCGTTGTGAAAAGATGAACAAACGACACGCTCAGTTGGGTAAAAGTTTTTTTTCTTTGTGCTCTCCTGGCGGGTGATATATACGGAATGATGCATTTAACGTAAGACACTCATTATTTTAGAAACTACTATCGTTTTAAAACATATTTCTTTTACATAATTTTAAGTCGTTACAAAACGAAATTTAAGGAAAAATTATAAAATTAATTATTTCTTTATTGTTATAATTATTGTCTAAGTTGTTTATCCTTTTGAACGAAAACATAGATTTTTAATTTAATATCCGGCAGCAAAACTAAATTAAAAACAAATGATATAGCTCTTATTTTTAGATGCACAGGGCGAGAAGTGTACCAACTTTTGGGTACTCCTGTACCTCAACACTCTACTCATCTAATCTTTAAATACTTAGTACTTATAAAATATATAATACTTAAAACATTTGAAAAAATAAAAAATAAAAATAAATATACATTTTTTTAGAAGAATGTAATGTTTTAACGACATAAAATATTATGTAAATAGATTTTGAAACGATAAGTGTCTTATGTTAAATTAATCATGTGTTTATTATATATTATTATTTTATACCGTCGTATATTCAAACATTCATACTAAACTCTTACATTAATTATGTATAGAATGTGGACACTTAACCGGTTATTATTTTTATTTATCTGTTTAGCTACTTCAATTGAGCAAATATAGTATTGGATTTGCTGGAAATTGTCTATGAAATGTTTCACTACACACCTGCTCTCCGTTAGCGATTCTTTTCATTAATTTCCCTTATTCGTGCGTAAAATAGCAATGAACTTTATTTTTCTCGCAACGATATTGTTTTGTCCACAATCTTATTTTAATTTACACTTTAAATGCATCAGATTTTTTTTTTTTTTTAACAAACATTATTCTGGTGAGAAAATTTACATACCTAATGACTGCGCTATGTCTGATATTATGTGTTTATATATTGTTTTGAATTTGCATGGGAAAGGATTTAGAATTTTAAAATAGCATTTACACTTGGTAGCCTGGACGTTTTAGCATATTTTCAACGAGAAAAGAAAATATATTCTATCAGAGAAGCTCAATCTCAAAACGAATGTTTAATGTAGATATATATACGCGCATAAAGGTATACATCACGATCGTTCCATGTTTACGTTAAATGTTACGTACTATTATAACGGTATAACATGCAGGTCAAAAGTATCTTAATTTATTTGCCCTTATAAATATTATTTTGCACAGAAGCGAGATGTAACATGTAAACGATATTAGTATTATACCTATATATAAAAAAAATACTCTGTTGGTAAATTTACAATGGTTGTGGTGCTATGATATTATTTTTCTAATAAATCGAGAACAGATTTTTATTGTTATCGCGGAATATAATTTGTTAAATTAATTTCGATGAAAATATATTTTCATTTTTTTATTTCACCGTCAAGTTTATTGTTTTAATGAATAGACATATTGCTGTATATGAAACCGCCGACGTAAAAAAAAGGAAAAAAATGTTTATCTTCTCAGTAGTAATACGGTTCAATGTTATCATTTTAATTAAAAGCAACGATTGACGTCATTAAAAAAAATCATACTGAATTGAAAAATTGGCTGACGTATTTATTGTGTATACATATACGTCCAGATTCTGCTATATTATTATATTGGGATCAGTAACGACACCAGTCATTACATCACATATACTTGCCGACACAAAGATCGTCTGGGTTTGCGCCAACTAATGACAACAATACGGTTGGTCCGTATATAACATATAGGTGTGTGTGTGTGTGTGTGTGTGTGTTTATATATATATATACATCGAGAAAGAGAGTGAGGGAAAAGAGAGAGAATGAGAGAGTGAGAGAGAGAGGAGAGAGTTTGGCAACTCTAAATTTCTAGTGAGGATCATAATAATATAATATAACAACGTGCGACGATTATAGATAATAATAATATAAACCGTAACACTTAACAGTATAGTTGAACGTTAAATAATCTCGGTTTATAACATTTACATTGGACATAAACCTATATATAATATGTATGCTATAATATTTAGTAGTAGTAGGTACTTTGTTTTAAACCGTGGTTAAATATTAATCTGTGACCGTTGCGATATCATATACATATATTATGTTACCATTATAAACCATGAGTCCAATCCCCTCCTCTCACATACAAATCGAGGGTCTCCGCGCTATCCAAACATTCTAAGCTCACTCCGTATAACTGTAGCTACTGATGGATACAACCATATTATCGTATCGATGTGTGCCAATTGTGGGGGGGGGGGTACCAATGGTGATGTGGTTGTTGAACTGCGTTTGGTGAGTTAATAATAAAAAAGAAATACTACTCCCCACATCGACGATCGTAAAAAAATAAATTACGATACTTTGATACATTTATAATACATTTCGGAAATAGGTTAAAAGTTGTTAAAGTAAATATGAAAGCACGGTTTAAAATTATATTTGAAATGCGCGGAATTTCAGTTCATCAAATAATTTAATATTTTTATTTTCATATTTTATTATATTAATAAAGATAGGTACTTTATAAAATAAAAATATTAAAAAACAGCTAAATGTATTATAAATTATAATAAACATATCTTTTACGTTATAATTACTTTACCTAGAACGAATGAATAGATGTTTAAAATACATTTTAAAATCAAATTAAACCAGTAATTTACAATTATATATATATATATATATATATATATATACTATTTAAATAAAATATTTATTTGAAACCTTATAAATAAAAAGCCTGCTGGTGCATCAGTTGCTTTCACCCGAATGACACCATTATTTCCAAAAATGTCTGTCGACACGGATTTCGTGTTTAGTTAAGTACCTCATATTTTTACACATTCGTGACAACTTCGTATGCAGTTGTCTGTGCTAAATTATTATCCCGTAATTAATATTTTTAAACTGCAACTTTTTGCATAATACATAAATGAGAAAAAAAAAAACGTTGAGACAAATACAACAATTGAATAATAAATGTCTAGTGCAGGTATCTTGGCAACTCAAACACTCGAATTTCCATATCATGTGTACTTGGCGCGTTATATGTTATGTGTTATTTTTATCACTTCTATTATTCGGTCTTTTCGCGAGTCCCTTATCCAAACTGTTATATTATTATTGTCATATTATGCATTATTATATTTGCATACAATGCATAATGGTAACACTATACCTACATAACATATTATAGTGTTATCCCACTGTACATTTGCATTGTACGGTTCTTAAGTACTTACGTAGGTACCTGCTGCACGTACATGTGGGCAGAACAATGCTCGCCACGATGTAATGCACAATCTATGTCTTTTGTGTTCCGCTGTCGAATAATAATAACAATAATTATGAAGTTTCTCTCCGAAAGTCCATTTGAATAATTACCCGCTAGATTTTTGCCCCTTAATGAGACCGTGAATAGTATTGTTTATTGTGTAGTTGTACTCGCTCCTCACATCCTATCACACCCGACGCCCGATTAAATTGCATTATTATTTAGTGTTAGCCAACGACATCGATATCTTGTGTATTTTCTCAATGATTTCGATATCGACATCTAAAAATAATTCACCAACATATCGCGATATCGGAACAATAAAGATGACGGATTTTATAATATACGCTTTTATTACTTTTATCTACTAGATAATAAATTATGACATATTTCGAATCCAAATTCCAAAACATTGGTGGAAAAACTGCTCGAAGAAAGAAAATTCGTAAACTGAAAAATACATATTTCTATTGTCTTTATATCTAATTTTCTACATTTGCATTTATATTTTACATACTTTTAAGTTGATACATAATAATTAGTAATTAATATGCATACGTATAATTATAAATATAATATAATATGCAAATCGATTTTTTTTCGATATCATAATACGGTATGGGAAGAATAATATCGATATTTAAAAATATATCGTTGGCCAACACTAATTATTATTTATGGAAATAATAATATGCCACAACACGCTCGATGGCGTCTGTTAGACCGAATTTTGACCGAAAAAAACAAATATACATTTTTAAACTTTGGATAACTTCAATTTGTATTTGGACGCAGTGTGAGATACACATATATGCACTTAAACACTTTATAATAACCAAAAAAATTTCATATTTAATAATATGATATGCATAAAATGTACTGTATTGTACGCGGAATAACACGATTATAAGATACATAAATAGTGTAATATCAAATATTGTATAGGTACGATTTTGGCCAATAAAACGTATTCATGTGATTTTAATGCAAATATGATCATGAAAAATGTACAAGTCTTATCGGTAATACCATTTCCAATTGTTGTTTTACGTGTAATTCCAGTCGAAACGCCGTCCGGAATTTATTAATGTTCTTGTTGCAAACCGACGCTTTCCTCTTTGCGCATATATTACAGTAATATTATATAGGTATTATGCAGGCCGTTATTAAATATTTAAATATAAGAACAAAGTCGAAACAATAGATTAAATATAAAATTAAAGTTTCGTAAATTATTAGACGCATAACACAAATAATTTATAGGGTTATGAAAATTACAACTTTGTTGGCGAACGTATACGCGCGAATGCTAAATAAACGTCGCAAATATAAATCGAATTTATGCATTCCGCGCGCGACTAGTTTTGCCGAAAATTAATCTATCGTTTTATAAGAATAATATTGTTATATTATTACGTGTTATCACACACGCGCGGAAACAGATGTCATAATATTACCTATTGGTTCCGTTTTTCGCTGAACATAATAATGTTATTATGTGTGGGACAGACAACTGAAATAAATAACGTCCGTGACCTGTACGTCATAATAATATATAATAATATGTTTCGCTCGGTCTTATACCGTTATCCGCAGTGAAACTGCTACCCTAAATGCGGGTGTTTTTGACAAAATATGAATGTCGGTAATAATAATAATATGTATGGGTGTATTTCATAATATATGTAATATTAAATATTTTTATGCTGTGACGACGACATCCGATTCAATTTTGTCGAACGTCGAACGTCTCGAATACGACGTTATAACTCTTTTTTTTTTTTCAAACTTTTATCACACTTATAAATCGAAAAGCGCATCACTCTTTCCTACCTACAACATATTATTATTATTATTATTATTATACTCGAATTCGGAGTATTATTATTAATTTTTTTTCGCGTTTTATCGCCAACCTACGACGTGAACCCGGCAAAGCGTATTGTATATAGAACGAACGTGTATGACAGAATTCTGCAGCAGCGTATAATATTACATTCGTCTTCTCGTTATTCATGAGCACGTGGTATAAAAATTTCTGTAGGTCACAACCACTATATGCTTCGACCAAAGGAACTCTGCGACTGCCTTACATAGTATAAACGTTTGTTTTATACGCCGCGTCAAACCAAAAATATAAATAATAATCATAAATATGACAAATTAGTGACAAAATTAGATAAAAACAATTTTATCACCCCCTAAAATATTAGTCTAGTAATATAGCCTATGGGCAATATCTGTGCGCAAAAGTCATTGAGGCTCCGAGTTTACTCACGATATAAGAGTTCACGTCCGAGACAAAATATGATCATATTTTAAAATTACATTATATTTAAAAAAAAAAAAAAATTGCGCACAGGAGTGTTACGACGGTGGGTCAGCCAAGCGTCATTTCCAGCAGTAAAGGATGGGATTACGTTAAAATATACTGTTGAAATATTATATTTTTCGCCCGACCCGCAGGTCTTGCGGCCATGTGCGGGTGTAAAGGTTTACAATTCGCATTTACAGTGCACTACCGTCCGTTGTTCTACCTTTGCGGGACGAAATATCAATCGAACCCATTATTTCAAAGCTTCCATACGACACCAAAGACCGTCGCCGCGTGTAGTACGCCGTGCACGTCTAGCTCCTCAGTGTTTTCCGGGAAAATTATTGGCGCACGTAAGCCAGCTATACCGGAGCAGGTTTACACAACACGCCGCTAGTTCCCTATACCCGGTATCTGGTATTATAAAACTACGCTTCGGTGCACCGAGATGAACGATGGCATAACCGACAGCGTTTTAGGTAGGTCTCTAAACAATCCGATCTACGCGGTCTCAGTCGACGGCGACGGCGTTTGAATATTTGACAGTTGAGGTTTTGGCCGTTTATTTCAAATGTATAAATGAGATAGCCTCTATACATAGAGGTAAATGCAAATTCGATGATTCAAATGTTTTTTTTTCGGTTCAGAAAGTCCCGAAGTCTGGCCACAATTTTGGGTAAATTGAACACGCGTTGACAACAACGACAGGTAAAACAACAATAATTTTCAAAACGAAATATTATAATGTAGGTATAACATTATTGCACTGTCATTCGCTAGAGTTGTCTTTATATTTAGGTCGATACACACGAATTTTAAACATTTTATTCGTTTGTCTCGAGAAAACAACATGTATACATATATTTTTTTTATTTCGTTCAGTGTACATGAACGAGTAAACTCCCATTTTTCTATACGTGCAATTCCTATATACGTCGCTTGCACTGAAATTACCATATACAAAATGTATTATAGTGCTCGTATAATTCTCTAGAAATCACAAATCAATAACACAATTATTTTTCCAATAATTTTTCACAATTTTAGACAACATAAATCAGTAAACATATAAGTTTAAAACTTAAATTGATCAACGAATATAAATATTAACAAGAAATTGATGGAAACACAAAACATGCAGTCCGTTTTTTTTTTTTTTTTTTAATTTAACATTGAATTAGTCCACCAATTGTACACCTCGTTCTGCAGCATTATTGGAGATTTTCATTGCAGTAAAATATTATTATAAAGAAATATAATCGTTTTGTTTGTTGATTGCAGCGCCTTTCAGACAATTCAAAAGAGAAATAATATACTTAATTTTTAGAATTTACAAGAGTTCGTAAAACTATTTAATAACATTTAATTTTTGAGTCACTTTGCCTCGTTAAACTTCATTTTTTATTTTTTTGCATTAGCTAATTTTAAACGTACGTTTAAGTCCAGTTTGATACGTATACTATATGTCCACGTATTATTCGATTATACGTTTGTAACAATAAGTGAATTAACAAAAATTATGTATTCTTGTTTTTATATGATGCTTATAGAGGAACCAATAATAATTATTAATTACTCACGACTGACAAATAAAATAAGTTAATCGGCAGAACGATATTTAAAATAACCTAATTATGCTGACTAGATTTAAGTACAACTAAACTGTACACATTTATCTGTTGTTGTAGCATTTAGGTACTATTCATATCGATTAGTATATTTATATTTTATAGATCTTACTTTATTTAGTTTTGTTCTTTGGAGAAAGACTTTTTTTTTATTTTTATTGTAAGTTAACTTTAAAGATTATGGTAATTTTACGAAATTGGCTACCTCGCACAATTTTCTTTTAAAGTAATAAAATTGAATTATTCGGCACGAATATTTAATATCGTTTCATTTGGAATTTGCAAATACAGCTAGGCGAATATTATTACATTAACGACTGAATTCAAGAAAACTTAATGAATCGTCGTGTAGAACAGTTGGGATCGAGTATAAACATAGAAAGTTTGACCCGTTATTTCTGTTGGTTCTAATATTTATTAAGTTTTGCAATGGGAGATTATGATATGGCATAGAAAATGACAAATAAATATTAGTATAATGCGGTACTTTAAAATAATAATAGTAATTTATGTACATCCCATATACAGGTTCGTTTTTTTCCCGTATGATATACATTTAGAAGATATAGCTGGCGTTGGAGTAGAAAAAATATGTTACCTCGAAAAACTACCTATGGCAAAATTAGAGTGAAATGTTAATTTTTGCTCGGATTCGTACCTTTTTGACGTCACAATGACCAGACCAATTACAATTTTTTCCACGTACTTCCAAAAGGACTTTTTTTTTTATTGGGGTTCTCTTTGTCCCATTTTCTATCACGATAGCGGATGTAAATTAAACTTCCGCCGTTAAAGAGTCCTTTGAATAGAAACCCGAATTAAAAAAAATAAAAAAAAAAAAAATAACCACACAAATGTAAATCAAATATTCACAGTGTTTTCTTTACATAAACTTTCATTAACTGCCGTGAGTAACATAATAAGAATTTCATAACTGTCCAGTTTAATATTCTGAATGTGTTATTTTTGATGTTTATCCTCGGCTATATATATATATATATTAAATATAGATCGTCAAACAAAATTATATTTGAACAATATATTTTGCAGAATCCCATGGTTTGTGTATCATTCTAATACTACACTGACGATCACGAGTCTCTAGCTAAAACCAATAATTTTTAAGCACATTAAATTTGTAATTCTTTTGGAACAACAGACGCCAATAACACGGCATAATTACTATCTTAATTTTGTATAATACAATTGAGATCATTACATTAATTTATTGCGTATCTGATGTAAATACTAACTAGAAAAACTACAAAATTGCATCCAAACTATAAATTCGATAATACTATTCGTTCACCTGTCCTTTTATATATCCAAATTCAAAAGTAATTATACGAATTAAATGAAACATTAAGACGCCTAATGTCTTTTGCCAATGAGCATCCTTCCTTTCTAGTTTAATATTACTTTTACTGTTTAACTACTTTGTAAATAGTGTATATTATTTTTTTCATTATTATTATTGTATTACTATTTATATTTCCCACTCTTTACTTAAATCTAACATGTATTACCTAATTCTATTCAAAGGAAGCTTATAATAAATAAATGAATTACAATGCACCACTGTCTTTGCCGAAATAAGCGGAATGAGTGATTTTTGAATCTGACAATAACATAATAACTATTTAAATATAAAAATGATTATTTATTTCTCGTAATTAAACAACCTCTATAAAAAAAAATAATCCAACGAAAGTTAAAAATATAAAGATTGTCTTTGTTTTTCGATTTCCCAAAGTTATGATTTTACCACCAATATAACTGATCAAATACTAAACTAAAGAATTGATCGTTTTATGTGTTTATTCAAATTTCGAATTAATCCATACAATAATCAAGCTAATATTGTCGGTAAAATGGGCACGATAATTTTGATATGCAAATAATAATAATAATAATAATAATAATAATAATATGATTACAATTTAATAACACAAATATGCAGCCTGAAATAGAAACTAACAATAATTTGCATTGGTACCAGGAATATACAGTATTATTTTACTTGAATGCAGGATGCAATAACAACGGAATCAATAGACTACGCTTATAATAATTGGCACGACTATTTACAAATATTTATATTATTTTTTCGTGAATTCCGTAGTTTACCGGTTGATACGATTCGGAATTTATTTTGATATAAATTGAAGCACACTCACAATCCCCTTTTGTAAGTAAACCCGGTAAAGTTGAACGATACACCCCCAGCGGCAATCGGGATTATGAATTGTTATTATGTTCATAACTTGAACACGACCCTAAATAACGGTTGATTACTGTTTAATTAGTTGTTTAAAAATGCATCTGTTTCTGTAAATGAAATCCTGAGTATAATATTGTTTGTGAATATGTAACAGTGATTTTTTTTTACATGTCCATAAATAAATATGAAATTAGTTTGTGAACAAATATTTTTTATAATATCATGAACATCATTTTTTCCAAATACACCACAACGAAATTCATATTTTTGTATTAAAAATATTACACCACCTGCTATTGAAATGTTTATAATTGTAATGTTGAGAAAAAAAATACCAAAAAGGTTTCTGCAAGTACAGTGGCTACTTATTTCGTTCTTTTAAGAATGAAATGTGTTGTGAATTAAATTTTACATAAATTATAGAGAGTAGAGCGTTGGAAAAATTACATTTCATTAAAAATTTCAGCGCTTCTTATAATAACGTTTTCTCTACTCAGCAGTTCTGTTTGTTTTTCCATAAAATCAACGTTATAATACTGGGGAATTCAAAAAATCTTCCCCGTGTACTATTATGTGATTTTATTTAGAAACCACAAAAACAGTTAATTAATACTACTTTGTCATAAAAAAAAAAAATAATAAAATAAAATACAAAAACTAATATTTATTACTGAAAACCAATGTTATAATACAATAAATAGTATAAGTAACAAAAACATAGTATGGACCTAAGGTAAGTACATTTACTCTATCATTATTACTATCATTGTTTTAATTATAAACACCTAATATAGTTACTATTTTTTAGATTGTATAAATTCAGTATAAAAAAACATTGAAATACCGATTGTACCGCAATATGAATAGGAAATTGTAGTTTGTATGCGTTTTAACAATTATTATATTGATAATAGTGAAAAATGCATAAACACATTATACTTGGCTGGTAAATTTGGCTGTTATAGTGTTTAATATTTAAGTGATTAAGCGGGTGACATGCGTTTGCGAATACACTTTATTAAACTATTTAAATAATATGATAAAGATGTTAACAGTCCTAAATTATATTTTGTGTTGCAAAAACGTGTGATTACCGACTTAACATGGTCGGTTTTGGTGTGACAATTGTGATAGAAACCTATATAGCGATATATATATAATAACAATAATAATACGATTTGACGTAGGTATATCGATATACCATAATAATTAATTTTATGCGAGTACAAATATTAAAGACGTTGTCAGCTGCGATCGATTTAATGACCACAAACGTGCGTCACAATATATTATATTGGCATACTGTCGCGTTATCACTTAGTAAAACAGGTATATGGACGTATAATAATGGTAGATCCACCACGGTGGTTATAATGGCCGGAATTATAAATGCGGTTTTTAACCGAAAAACAGGTACGAAACGTTGCCGACAAAATAAATGCATAAACGCGTCTCGTTTATAAATCGTGTACAATATTATTATAATCTAGTATTCTAATTTATTGCGTTTGCTTCGATATAATAATATACGGCGACCGAACAATAAATCAACGCGCCAACGAGGGACATCGTCTCCGGGCGTGATGGCGTTTGCGAGTGGGGCTATTCGACGGGGCTACTCACCGAACAGTCGAGGCGCATGAAAACAAAGACATTCCGTGGATTTTATTTTTTAAAATAAAGTCGTCCGAGATGGCTACCCGCCGCGGCTACAACGTGATCGAAATGCTCCGATTGCTCGTAACGTGTATATTATTATTATTATTTATAATGTACATACGCACGAGTATATTATAGTATATTGAAGTGTGTAAGCTTTTTTTTGTTAATGAATACGATATTACGCACGCGTTTCTCTTATCGTTATGATTTTTCACCGGAGACGGACGACCGTCGTCATTCGAGACTTTTTCCTCGTCGGGTTTTTTTATTTATTTTTTTTCACCGAGACGAATCCTCCGGCCGCTTGCCTCTCGGCAGTCCGTCTGTCCGGTCGATACATATACTCACCGCCGCCGCCGTTACCCCCACCGTTACGATTGCGTACGATTTCGTATTTATTTTATTTTTTTTTTTACCGCCACATGCACTTCCGGCGGGTTCCGTCTCGGAGACGAACTTCCGTCCTAATACCCCGTAACCCCTCCGCTTGACCCACGCCCATCCACCCTTGTACGTGCTCGTGTTAGTGTGTGCGCGCGTCAGACGTACACTATATAATGGTATGTACTACGCGCGGTAGGAACGCATAGCGACCGTCGACGAGACTGTCCGCCGTTCGACTTCATCTGGCGAGATGGCGGCACGAAAATCATTATCGCTCGTTTTCGTCCGACAATCATCCGACAACGACGTCAGATTTCAGTTCCCGCGGGTGTCTCGACGTGCTCGACTCGGGACTGTCGTCATTATTACGGGGCAGTGTCGTGTTATCTGCAGGTGCAGGTATTATTACAACCACTGCGCATCGGTACGACGCATTTCATTCGTCACACGCGTCCATGTTTCCGTTTTTCGTCCTCTCGCTAAGGGATAACCACTAAAAAACCGTTAACAAAAAATGTGATATCATCATAATTCTGGTATCACGTGCTAAGTAATTGCTATTCATTGTGTGTATATCGTGTAAATTGTTGTTATCGGGTAAGTTTTAGCACGCTTTCCGTTGAACTATATTGAATATAATATATATATTATATTAAATCGTGTATTATTATAATATGCTGTTTTCAAAACAGAAATCCATTCGACGACACGCACGAGAGATTAACATAACGTCATATTATTATGCAATGTATGATAATAAAAAATGGATATCGAACAGCCGTAATACGAATATAAGAATATACTGAAACCCCATTTTGCTATGTCATATACGTGTATCATAATACTGTATATTGATCGCGCAACAATGCATGTGACATTTATAAATTATAATATAATATATATTTAATATAATGCATTGCACACATCGTTAAAAAATTACATGCTTTATAAATTTGGCCAACAGAATACAAAAGGCAGTACAATATTAAATTTCAAGAAACAGCCCCTAAGTTTAAAATACAAAAACGTGTTGCACCTAGAACTCTACACAAATTCCCTGAATAAAACTTAACATAGTCGCACTTTAGCACGAAATTAATACCATAAGTACTTCATTATGTATTTTATGTACATATATTTGTGATTATTTTTCAACATTAAGATAATAGTGTTAATTGTACGTGATTACTACACTATATTGTTTTTATTTTGTATTTAAAACTCTATTAATAGATATAATATCATGTTACATTATAAAAAAATAAAAATAATAATTTAAAAAGAGATAGTAATAATAGTGTAACGATAATTTAACCAACATGCGTAAATGTATATATATATTTATTTTTTGGTTATTTTGTTGGTCGCGGATTACGGTTTCCAAGTCCCTCTGATTGTATATATAAGTGTATATTACATGCATATCGATATATATATATATGCGGTACCTTTATAAACGTATATATATATAATATGATATAATACAGTTTGTTTATAGACTAGATTACGCAGAGACACATACTTTTCTATAAAATCTTTTTATAAAAAGGTTCGCTGATCTCTGGCGAGACCATTATATTTGAAAATCTCTCTGTGGGTTATAGTGGAACTGCATTAATTTTAAAAGACTTAGACCCGAATCAGTTTCCTTTATAAGCTCGACGAACACTGTCTTTGTCACTAAGCTATCTCTCTTTCTCTCTAACAGTCTAACTCATCATTTCCCCATGACCATACATCTACGTCACTAACGCGTACCCGCGAATAAAACCTGACGGCGGCAAAACGCACTAAAATCCATAGCCCTTGCTCTCTTCCCGAGGGAATAACCTGCAATCGCATTTGGATTCAGCATTGATTTGGTGTAATCGCTTAAAGTGTGTGCGCACGTTGACGTGCAAGATTCGTAGACTGGAGCTAAAAAATGAAAAAAAAATTGTCTGACATATTGTGCACGAAATATTGTTCCCCGCGGAAGTTTTAAAACGAGAACTAAATCGCACAAGTTTTTGTGCAATCACTGTTATAATAATATATTATTACAGCAGTATTATATACGCGTATTAAATTGTGTTATATATGCAAGAGATGACACATTGACGTATCGTTCAGTTCGCTTTTTTGGATTAAACTGCCAGTTGAATATTTAATGATAAGTAATCATTATTATTAAACTTCACTGCGTTGCGTTGCGGTTTTTACCGTCAAATTAACAGTAATTATACGTACCGGCGTTTAATTAAATAAATATTTAGACAGTTTATTAAGATAATTGATCCGCGTTTTACTAACTCGATAATACAATATTCAAACGGTTATAATAGTTATAATAATTTCAAGCATATTGTTGCTACATATGTTCGTTTTGATTTTTTCGTTTTAAGTACAAAACATAACAACCCAATGATGGAATATGAAACTTATTGTTCGCGAAAAAATTATAATAAAAATTAAATTCATTTATCTTTTTAGTCAAATGAGCAACATAATACGTTGTTTTAATTATATATTATTCTATTTTATATAGTCGAAGGACATTTGTGGTAAAGTTATATAAGTTTTACATAGGTACCTGAACACGAGTTTTTTCTGATTTTTGTATTTATAAAAACGTCCGTGTGTAGAAGAACTAAATAAAAAATAAAGAAATCGAACAAATTGACAGTTGAACAGATATTAATACAGGACAAAACATAAGTACGAATCGATACATTTTTTTTTCATTAGTCATGAATTCGTAAAACAAGCGTCGAGATTGACCAAGTATTGACATTTCATAGACACGTAAACAAGTGCAAATACATAATTTATAACGGCATTGCATTTGGCATACTAACATTATATAATATTGATAACTCTTCAATAATGTAAGCACTGTTTTTTTTTCCTTTTTCCTAATCGCTGTATAATATTGTAATACCTGGCAAAGTTTAACAACAATTGCACATTTCTGTTGCGACACAAACAACGCCGAGCCACACGGAAGGACGGAAGGTGTCGCACAACCGACGAAACAAACAAGTCCGTTATCGCGAAAGAGTTATACGTCCATCATTTTTGTGTAATTTTAGCGATCTGTTAGATATTGGGCGCGGTTTATAGCGAGTTCCGGGAAACGTGCACCGGAATTATTTTGATTATTATTTTTTTTTTAAACGTCAAAAATTTAAAATACCGAACAAAATATCCGCATAAACTTATTAATTTTAACGACCATAAGCGTTAATTCCGCCATAACAATAGCATATAATTCTACATAACACGTCGAGCGATTACAATATTACACTGTGTTGATCCTTCGACTCGATTCGCATAACAAATATGCATGATAATAACATAGTGAACACCAAAATTATGGCGAATTTCACCATAACATTATTATTATTATTATTAAAAATCGAATGCCGATCCGTATAGGTATAATACAAGCATAAAATTATACGTTAAAAATAAAATGCCCCATATGATATGGAGAAGATAACAGTATAAAAAAATATAACCACTGGCCGTTTTGTGTTATTAAACAATATTCTTTTTAATAGGTCTATAAAATATAATGTATATTTATATAATATGATAAGCACCTAATACCCATTGTTGATTTAAGATCGCCGAACAATAAAAATAAAATCCACAAATTACACGCGACGAGAACTCAGTAATCTCGCGTCGTGTTCAGTAATTATTTATGTGTCGGATAAACCTCGGATAAATATTTATGAATTATTCTCAGTAGTTCTGGAAAAATAAAATAACCATTAGGCCGATTTTAATAAATAAACGTACACCTCGCTGTGCGAACCCGAGTGCGAACAACTAGGTGAATGGTTTGTCGCCGATCGACAGTTTTTCCCTATAAAGTTTGTTTAAAAATATTTTAATTCAATCCGTTTTTATGTCAATACGGGAATTACATTTTATGACGATGTGTCCAGTCGAGAACAGTCTGATCTACCGTACCTATTAGTTTTACATCGACAAGTGCAGTGCAATAATAGTGCAATATTGTGCAAATGCATACTGCAGTATTATCTTTCATCGCACTTCAGTGTAATGGTCCTCGGCGTTTAATCGGCCGGAAAATACTGATACTCGTGCAAAACATAATATACGTGTCGATAAGGATTGTTGTTCAAAACGCTGATAATTGTTAAATACCATATCGTAACGAATCCGTTCAAACATAATTACCCACACGTGCCGTACGACGGCTAAACCCATCACCTCGGCGGGTTCTGCGAGTAATATTATTATAAGTATACAGCCGCTAAGCGTAAGCGTACGTACAATACATTACATTTCTAACTAAAGCGTTTCACAAGTCGACGCGTCCGCAAAACCGCCGGGTCACGGGCGGGTCTTAGTTTTTAGCGCGCAGTACTCTCAGAACAACCGGAACTCCGGAGGGGGGGGGGAGCTTTTGCGGGGCGGAAAACCGCACGCGCGCCGTGTCGTCATTTGTCGTCCCGCTCCAAACCGTCGATAATATAATTCCCGTACTCGATCGCCATCGCGTTTTAATCCGTTTTAATTGCCGGCCCTTTATACGCGCCGCGCAGACACCGCGAACGACCGGCTGCTTCCGGTGCGGAACAGACCACGTCCGGGCGCGGCGGCCACGGCTATGCAGCGGCGGACGGAAACAAATCGCCTGTGTGTAGAACGTCGATTAATCGGTCCGGATGGGATTTCGCCCGCAGCGCCGCCGCTCGTCGCCAAGAGTCGCGCGCGATTAATCGTCGGGCGATTATCCGTCGCCCGAAACCGTACGACTTTTCCTGGTCGCGGCTTCGCGTCGTCCGTTCGTCCGGCGGCGTCGTATCGTTGTCGTGGCGGGCAGGCCGACGTCGCCCAGCGGCGCCTACACAGGAAGTGTGAATCGGAAGCGAACAAAAAATACAACAACAACAACAACAACAACAACACCTACTCCGCCGAGCGACACACACGCGTTGTATTATTATTTCCGCGCCGAACCGGATGCAATAACGGCGAGCGCGATCACGATGGCGCCGATTCTTTTCCCGTCTTCCTTTTTTTGATCCGCTTATATATTATTACTACGCCGCTGCGGGAAAACCTTTACCGCGACTTGTCAGAGCACTCCGTTGAACCCCCACGCTAATATTATGGAGGAAAAAAAAATACAGTTTTCCAGATTAGAATATCCGTAAATTCGTGATGCATCCGCCGTTCGGATTTCCAATCTGTAACCCGGCATCTCCCACGACCGGTCTACTTTTATTCGATCCTCTAAAACAGGTCATATTCTGATGTCGGATTATTACGCGACGTTGAAAACAATTTTCTACGTCAAGACATTATAACTGACGATGTGTAAATCACAACACACATGTATTATATTATACCGTCGACCGTTCCGAAATCGTTCAAAATTTGTAGAAGTTTACGATTAATAATATATCGTCTACCTCTGTAATCACGATACGGGCAAATCCCAAATAATGATATCATTTTCGTCGATCCGTTCCGAACTTCAATGCATTCCGTGACTATTTCGACAAACGGTTTCCCCACGAAACACCACAAATCGTTTTGTTCTGGAATTATTATAGGTGTTTATCACACGGAGGAATCAAATAACGATTTAATTTTCCGTCCTCTCGACTGTATCCATAACTTTACGACGACGAGAAAACTACACCAAAAACTTTACTCATAAATAAATATATATTATTATGTAGATATATTTTTTTAATAATAAACCGAAGAAAAGAAAAAAATTGTTTATATTTTAAACTTTGTACATATATTGTTTTGTTTGACACGTCCGTCCCGGAGCTGGCCGTACACGCAGAAACTATATTAAGTAATTTAACAGCGGTATATTATATAGTCGATTCAAATTGTGCATCATAAAGTTTATATATTATTATTCTAGGTAAACTAAAAAAAAAAAAATATGCTTTAGCGAAAGTCTCCGAGTATGGGGTAGTAGTGATCCATCATGTGATTCGGTGTTGAACGAGGGAAAGTAGGTAGGTAATGCATAATAAATCATTTGTTAAGATATAATAACGTTAAGGTTGACTAGTGTGAAATAACAATAATTATTTGATAAGATTTAAAAGACAGGAAAAAACCAAAACAGAAATTATTCGTTTTATACACACTGAAAAATAATACAATCGATTTCTATTAATCCGTAAACAATATAATGTGTGCATACAAAATAAACGTTAGCCACTTCATTCGATATAGTACCCAATAAACTAGGCCAATAATATTGAATTTTAATAATAATTTTACTGCAATACCCGTTATCTAATAAGTTCTTCTTGCCATAACGATTTTCAATTAACGATGGTTGTCCATCGCATCGTGTGCACGGACGATATATATATATATTACATTATTAACTATATATATATTATAATAACAGCAACACGCCAATATTATAAACATACAAACTGGCTATTGGTATCATAATAGTGCACACGACGGCACTTGCATTCGCGTGTACGGTATCGAATTTCAACTATATGGTATCGACATCGCACGATTTTCATTTTTCCGAGTGGTCGGTCGGTATATTATTATTTTATTTAAGTCTTTATCCGTGTACTACACGCGCACACGTGAACGTATCGAAATAAATGCGTTATCGTAATGCTTGTGTTATTATTCCTCTACTATTTACGCAATGCAGTCTATGCAGTTTTTTTTTTTCCAAACGTCCGTGCAGCAACAACTATAATTATTGCAGTTTCAGTCGATTGTAGTAATATGGTTGTCGGCAAATTATGTGACGCGGTTAGAGTGGCCGTTTAACGGAACATTACCTAATGACACAATATATTGTGAAATGAACGCTTTGACCGTATAAAACAAATATTAAACATATAACGGTGGCAGGTACATGCGAAGCTTTTACAATGCGATTTATAAACATTTTCCGTTCGCTGCGTATTAATGCATCGGTATAATCCATAAGGTATATTATTGAATTGTTAAAACGTACATTTTAAACGTCCACCACTGTCCACTCGTTTGGTAAGCCTGTGCATCATAGAACTTTCACGATAATTATTTTAATCGCAGACGGTTAACAAGGCGGAGAAGGGGTGGGGGGGGGTAAAACTATACGGGAACCGTTAATTGTCGACATAGTAAAAGCTAATAACCTGATCGGCAACGTCCAATTAAAACGTTCATTAGTGTGTGGCAACGACACCGATGTATCTATGACGGCAAGCAATACCGTCGAATCGATATGGAAGTTATATTGTATTGTTCAAACGGGACATTGGACATTCGAATGGAGCACGACGAATATAAAAATGAGATGCAATTTTTTAACCGATCTTAAGACCGCTTTTGACGTTTCGTGGTCCGAGTGTGTCGTATATGAAGCATTAGTTATGAGTTTGTAACTAGAAACTTACTAACTAGTAGTTTGAAATTAAATTTGTACACCTACATTTAAATTGTCAGAAAAACATTCTTCCAAAATATAAAATAGCTAGAAAATAATTATTTCTATTGACTTCGAGTTATTAAAAAGAAAAAAAAGATTTAAAAACGCTTTTGGTTTTTGAGAAAATGAGTATTTACTTTTAAAATAATCGCCTTACAGTGGACCTATAATATAATGGGATGTCTGAAAAGGTTCTTCGACGCGCATCTGAGCACCACATCTACCTTTGTGATATATTTCGAGTATTTGCTAAAAATAAATAAAGGAAAATAGTGTTTAAGTCGTGATCCGTCAGGTACAGTGTTATTTTTTTTTTGTTTCGTCGTAGATAAAAAAAAAACGGTCATTAGCTAGAGCGATCGCTATGCTTATTTATTTATATACGTACGGGAGATCCTTCTGGTTAATTTTTAATAGTAAATACAGTAAATTATGCGATAATGTAAACTTGATGAGATTAACACGAATCAAGCAAATGGACGGCTTGCGATTGACAACCTCCTCGCCGTGCAACGGGTCGAGACGAGGATTTCGGCGTGTGACGATAATAGTTTAACAGTACTCCGGTCGTGCGACAATCGGGACGTTATCGTTGTCGACGTCCGACACGACACAGTTGCCCCCAGGTCGAAAATCCCGCGCTCGGAAAACTGAAAACAGGTTTTCCATTCCGCGCTGCCGCGACCTTCAAAAAAAAAAAACGGACGGACGGACGGACGGCGGCACAACGCGCGCAGTCACGCGCGCGCCGTCGTGACATAATGCCGTAACAATATTCGTAAATAATATTATATAAATATCACATCATGTCCCGCGCGTTATATTTCGTTGTAATAACAACGTGTACGTACACGACATATACAGTCGATTTTATGGCGTGTGCATAAAGTTATTAATTTCGCTGCAAGAAGATAACGTACAACGACAACAACAATAATAATAATACACTCGGCAATGGCCGCAGCCGGCAGCGACATGGGAGCGTTCGGCGGGGTGTATATATATATGTGTGTGTGTGTGTGCGCGCGTGTGCGTAATATCGACGGCGGCGAGCGAATGTCACGATATTATATTATAATAATGATAATACAGTATAGAAGAGGGTTAACGACGACAAAGAGCAAACCGCCGCCGCCGCCGCCGGTCTCGGTTTAGGCTTTCGAATTTTATGGCCGTCCCATCTGTAGCACATCCGCCGATATATAAGAATATTATACGTATATATTATTATATTATTACGCGTATCGCGGGCTTTTGGAAAGCGCGACCGCCCCTGGGTCGGAGGGCGTGGAGGTGCCCCGGGGGGGGGGGGGGGGGGGACGCGGTCGTTCGACTTGGCTCCGGACCAACTTATGAATATCGGAGACGTATATGATGCGCGCGCGCGCGTGTGTGTGTGTGTGGAGGCCGGTGCGCATTATGGTTCGCAGCGCACTATCGGTGGATGCGAGCAAAACATAAAAAACCGCCCGAACGCCATCGCTATGTTATAATAGTTAAATTATTTTTTTTTTTTTTTTATTTTATTATCGTTGTTATTGACGCGTGTATATATATATATATACGTATTATAAACTATATTATGTATGATATCGCCTCTATTGTTTTCCGATTTTTTTTTTCATTTTTTTACACTAGTCATTTATAATATACACTCTGTTTTCCAGCTCCTATATTTATACCACGCTACCCCCCCCCCCCCACAAACTATTCGCATTCATATTCACTACCAAATACTACATACATAATATTGTATATCATTAAGTTTTATTATACGAGCACGATATAATAATAATAATAATAATAATATATCATTATTACCGTCTTTGGCGTTCGGTTTTCGGGACACTCCCCGGGCGACATCAGATAACTCCCATCGCCGGCCAGAATTAATATATCGCATTATTCCTGATGCACTCGTCGCGCGAATGCGACTCACCCGATAATGGCATGCGTAGTTATTCATCATTAGTAATATCCTGACTAAAAGTGGAGAAAACAATAAGTCAAACGATTTTTTTTTTCTGATCGAACTGTTCAAAATTTATGTTCGTTAATAATTATTCAAAAAACAATAACCAATATCCAAGAATGCGTTAAATAAATATAAATATATATTTTTAATTCGAATCTCAGATGACCATTAAGGGTCAATATAAAAGATACTTTAATTGGTTTGTATCCAGATAAGATAAAAATGTAAATAATTTTATCTAGATAGTGCACAACACAGTAAGTAGAGAGATTGGATTGATCCACTTAGAATTTTTAATTGTGTTTCTTGGTACATCCGTCCATATATTTCAAAACGATTTATAAAAAAGGATTGACATCTTTCGAGTTGCTTTTGGTCACGCCTGTCTGTACATTATATATCGTAAATAGTCCATATACATATATATATATATAAGTATTTGGTAATGCCTGTATAATGTAATAACCGACGTTGCGTTTTTTTACTATAAAATTATTGATAAATCAACGATATTCAAATGGTACATGATAATCACGATATTATTATGTTGTAATGGTACACTCAAATACCGTTATAAGACCAATATGAATTGAATATAATAAATAACAATCGGATTTTCGAGAGCAAAGAGAACGGTCACTCATAATACAAGCCTTAAAAATAACAAAAAGCATGACATTTACGATAACGTATAAATAAACCCACACGTGCTCATAACGGTAAGACGTGAAAACGTGTGGTCTTCTTATACGTCACCAGAGAGAATGGGATTTTCCGCCGAATAAATGGTTAGTTATTGGAGGCGCAAAGACCTTTGATAAATCCGCCTGCCACTCTCTGGTCAGCACAACCGCATCGCCATTTAAGCCAGTGCATGCGCACCAGTGATTCTTACAACAATTACTGCTCATCTTGGAGCACTTGACAATTTTCGACTGGTATCATTTTTGGCAGTGTGTTTTATTATTTTGAGTACTTAATTATTTTATGTTTTTGCGTCACCTTATCCTATTACACCACAGTCCACAGACAGCTGCGAATCGAGGTAAGAGTGTAAGACACATAAATATACAATAAAATGCATATCATGTTTACATATACATCATACATTATATACTTTACATAAAATTGTGTTGTACGGTGTATTTCATCAGGTTCTCGAATACATGATCTCCTCGATAGTCCTTCGAACATCTAGAAGAAGGTAATGGCGTAGTTTTAATATTTACATCTAATATTACTCTCTAACACTTAATAAGTGTAGAAAATCATACAGATCCTTGACGAACATAATATATCCAACAATATATAAAATGAGTTTATTTGGTTTTATATAATAATACTAGTATATTATAAATATCAGGTAAATTCACGAAAGTGATATTCTCTCGGCAAGAACACAAAATATGCATTAATAGTAAACAACTGTAGCCGGTACCTACCTAATCCGGAGTGATTGGCGCTCGTCACTTCACTTCAAAATTCGGAAATATTCTCCCTCCGACATGTATTTAATAAGCAGTTAGAGCGTGTCGCGCGAAGACAGTGCGATTAACTATTATCTTATACGTACGATTTCTGCTGGTTCTCCCTTCGCATATATCAATACAAAACGAATACGTACGGATGCATTTTGCAATAATATGCAGATCAGCCGTAAATAATCAAGGCCGTGTACGGAGAAAAATACGATTCGGTGTGCTCGGTATGTCATTATAATTATTTCTTGTGCATACCACGCAAAGATGAAGTTTCAGTCAATTATTATAAAATATAAATTATAAATAACTTATTGAAACTTCCACTTTGCACATGATGTGCCTATAAGAAGGTTTTACGCTATAATATAATATCAGTAGACTACCGCGAACGGAAAAATGACTCCGAGGAAACAACCTGATGATGCTAAATGATATTGATGAATGGTTTCAATATCTTGTGATCAGATTCCTCCGATATGTTGAGTTTTCATATTCCACAGTTGTAGTAGCGGTGACTGTGCAAAAGAAATGCAACATAGTTATGTGGTATATTATACGGATTTCAAAATTAAATTATTGAATATTAATCATTATATTTATTCGCTATTATTTTTTAAATAACAAAAAACAATGCTAATCGACTTATTATTTTTGGTAAATAATCATAATATACACTATTAATTAAATTCAACAAGTCGACTTTGGATATGAATACATTTAATGAATAATTAGAACACAGCTATAACATTAAATCTCAGTACACAATATAATAATTAATATGTAATGAATAATAACAAATGCAGGGTATAGAATACTTTTTTCACTATAATTGTATTTAATTCGTATACTGGTCACAAAGATTACAAGCCTGAAAAGTATCTGATACGTTATTATTTGTTAATTTTCTATCAGGAATTGTAGTACTCGCAGATTTAATGAATCTAATTTATTGATACGTTTATAAATCGTGTAAAAAAAAAAAAAAAAAATGTTAGTTTGAAAAAAAATACAAGATATAAAGATTTATGTTGAATTCCGGGTGAATTTAATTGTTTTTAGTTATTATTTTTGACGTTATTTGAAGTCGTTACAAATTGTAACACAGCATTTTCGGAAAAACACAGAGTATCCAAAAAAGTGTGATCCCCACAACTTTACTCAATTAAAATCTGATCGCACATAATTTACTAATGTAGTACTATAGGTAGTTTGAAAAACCATTGTCATTACGTTATTAACATTATCAGGAAAACATTTTGCACGTTTAACCGTGCAATTAAACATATAATATAGGTTGTCAATAATAGATCGAAAAACTAAAACGGTAAAACGATAAAAATAGTAAAAAACATAATTTGTTATTTAAAAAACGATTTTCAAAAACGCATAAACCCACGGCGGCGGAGAAAACGACTGCGCGGTGATAAAAATATATATATATATATATAAATAAATAAATAACCTCGGAAAACATATAATATAACTAATAAAATACTCTATACAATATTATATCCTCGACCTGCCTGGGTGCACTATAATAATGAGCTACGCTGAGCCGCGCGAATGGCGATTAAATCGTCTGGGCCGCCGCAGAAATCGGTATACGTCCGTCAAAATTCCATTGCGCACGCGTCACGCACTTAAAAATGGTTATGTATTTTTTTTTTTTTTTTATCGTTTTACGTCGCGCATAATAATAATAATAATAATAATAATATGACATGCCCTGTCGTTATTATTATTATTGTTATTATTGTTATTATAGAATATTATAATACGCGAGCGCCGGGCCGCCGCGTGCGCGTTATCTCGCCCGCAGTTCATATATTATTATACATACTCGCACACGCATACATACATATATATATATATATATATATATATATATACATTTCACGCATGTGTTCGGACGAGATAAGCCTCAGAAACAAGCTTAAAGTTATCCTCGTCGCTTTTAATGACACGAAATGTTAATGCCCCGCAGTCTGCTGCTGATGAGGGTAAATCCCGGGACTGCGGACCGGCGCCAAAACACATATATACATAATATTGCGCGTATATGATACATATATGTGTGTAAAATGTAAATTATATATTGTGCACTACGTTGTAACGTCGTTCTGGCACTTCTTTTTTTCCCCCTCCACCGACGTGAAAACGAGACTGACCGTTTCGAATCGTCTGAATATTAAAACGTCAACGAGATAATACTACCCCAAACGTGTTTCACGTTTGCGCGATACAATTTAATAATAATTACTAACTGTACTTACTATTTTTATGATTACGGAACATAATATTATTACAATGCAATTATTTTCAGAGAATATCGCAAATATGTGTATATACGCACGGGGGCTGGGTTTGAACGAGTTTCACGTGCATATTAAACTCGCTTAAAAAAAATGCAATGTTAGGTATTTAATCGATTGATTTGTTTTAACCTAAAAGTTAACGATGAGTTCGATAATGTTTTTTCTCGATTTTCGAGGATCTAAGATTTCCGTTTGTTTTCAATATTATTAATTACATATTTATTGGTGTGTGACAAGTAAAAATCCAGAAAAACCATCGAATCCAAACAGATTAAATATTGTTACAATATTTGTTGTATACTGCAACACACCTCCTTCATTTTTTAAAACAAAGTGGCTGTCGATATTTGTACCTAATCCTATCCGATTAAGGAGTAGTTGGTTAGCTATTCCCTTACATGAACCTAACCTGGTTATTGGACTGATATAAATAAAATTTTCAAAGTTTTATTTTACAGTCCTAGAAACTTATGACCTGCATTCATAAACTAACACGATCGAAGTTGATACAGCAACATATTACAAAGGTTTATTAAATGTTTGAAATAGTAATAGTGTACAATAGTGTTCAATATATTGAAATAGTATACAAGTGCACTATCAACTGAGTAACCATGTTCATGAGGGTAGTTTATTGAAGGTCACAGGAGTAGCGGAGTACGAGTTGAAATAATTAATGTATTATGATTTAACTATACGGTAGGTTATTATACCTATAGTAAATCGAATTATAATATGATTTTAAAGAATAAAAGAAAAAACAATCGTCTTTACTTCGCGATACAAACCCGACTACTGTCTATGCTAATAATATATACGCTCGTACTCAACCAACGATCCTATGTTTTGTTGGCCTAAGCAAATCCGCTGAACTCTGAGTATCACATAAATGACGAGTCAGTAGTAATCTGTAAATCATTACAATACTAGGCACTATTTTTGTATCATGTGTATGCCGCATAAATAAAACTCGGCGTTCAAACCTTTTTAGCGGGTCCGATTATTTGTTGGTCAAGTGACATATAATATGTACTTTTACATCATACTTTGATGAAAATTTGTTTCGGATTTGTTTGACGCTATTGTGAAAAATTAAAAATTGAAAAGTGATTAAATCGAGTCGACATCGTCGACCAAATGAAAAAAAAATATACCATTGAACAGCAGTATACTATTATTATCATATTGATATAGTACAATATGGGAGGATAGATTTTATAACATCAAAGTGTTATTTACTAATACAAGTTTTGGTCAAAAGATTATTAATTATCGGGATCCTATCATTTTTAGCTCTTTGTCAGTTGATGCGAAAAACTATATTTTTAATGATAAAATTAATATCAAAAAATGTATCAATGATGTTTTATTTAGTAGCCTAAGTCAGTGTTTATTATAAGTAAAATGTATGCATATACAGTATTATTTTTTTTTTCTGTCACTTTTTATTATACAGTGTAGGATATTATTTGTTATACTATGTAATCTAATCAATTAAAATTACTTACTGTTACTCCTTACACCACCACAAGCTTAGCTTAAAGGTGTAGATTATTTTTATTATTTCTTTAAATATTTTGCAATTATGTTGTGTAAATAGTAAAAAATCTTTCAATTCAAAATTCAAAAAGTACATAAAGCTTATTCATATATTATATTATATTTGGTAAATTCGCTATTAATTGAAATAATTCTTAAGTCTACGCGTTATATTATTAAGTCAATAAAAATATATAATAAATATACCTCAATTAATTGGTGTGAGCCATACTGACAGTATATAAACAATAATTACTCTATTCTTATAGCTTGGTTAAGCAAATTTCGGCGAATACAATTTTTATTAATGGAAAATCGTTCTATATTTTATACTATATAATCTAGTCTATAATACTTGTATATTATTTGATAAATAAAAAAATACGTACCTACGTAATTCACATCGCCAACGCGCAATTATATTATATCGATTCGGTTCAAGAATTGTAGAGTTCAAATTTTCAAATAATAGAATTCAAAGGGTTCAACTATTTTGGATTTCACATTATTTAGAATCAAATATATTAAATTCCTATAGTATGATATAGATCATCATGCAGATCAACAATATTTTAAATTCAGAATAACATGCTGATTCGTCTTCCACGAATTAATACTGCATTGTAAAATACTTGAGTGAGTTTAATTATAGAAACAGTACAAACAAAATAAAACATTGTGAACAATTTTTTAAAAAAAATACATCATACGTACTAATTTAACTATCGATATAGATGATTCGTGAGTACGGTGAACTTTAGGTTTGGCCATATTGATTACAATATTACGAATATAACTTGTTGGACACGAATTTATCACCAAGTCGAAAGGTTCGTCGTTTCCAAGCGATATCATTTTCGTGTGCTATAGTTTATGTGCGTGTGGTACGTATTATACGCATGTATAGTACCGATTTTAATTTTGCTGGCATGAGAGCAATACGATTTAACAACCAAAATGTTCATCTGTAAAGCTGACTGGCCATACGGCATCCAATCTATCTACAACATTTACCCACTAGAAACATTTCACCGGATTAGTTTACGACTAATTATTGGATTGCCATGGAATGTCTCCAAACTAAATTTACACAACGGTCTACATATCCTCACAATTTAAAACTTAAAAAAAAAAATCACAAAAATCCTCTTATATTTTAGAAAAAAAATTGAATACTATTTATCTCAAAGGTGCTAATAATGGGTTGCCTCCTCTTCTGTGTCTTTGTCTAATTTTTTTTTTTTTATTGATTATTCATCTAATTTACCTATAATTGTGCTATTGTTAGCATAGATTTAAAATATAATTTTAAATAAAAAATAACCGAATCGGCTCGGACATGGCGGCAACGATCTGGCACTTGTTGTCCGAGCGCGACTCGTAGCCTCACAACATACCTTATAGTCTTATCGTAAAGATCGTTTATCTTTGGACGAAATTCAAACGACGAATGAGCGACAAAATGACATTCACGCGACGTCCACGAGACGGGCCGACAATTGCTCAGTCGCTGCACAAACACCATCGCCCCGGTTTTCCCGGGTCTCGTAAAAAAAAAAAAAAAAAAAAAAAACGTTATAATCCTCTTTTTATTTTTAATCACCGGACGAGTATGTGACGCGACGAAAAGGCAAATCTAATAATTTGCGAAACATTACATTATCACAAACCACCGGAGTGTAAGGCAGATTGGAAGGTACGTATATCTATCGCATATATTATTATCATAACGACGAACACGGCAATACTATAATATCGTTACGCGTGTAGGTATATTATGGAGCAAAAAATTGTTTAGCACTCACGTGCCTATAGGTACGCACTTTTATATGTTTATATTATTATTATGTTTACGGATAGACGCCACACCGGGCGAACATGTACACGTTATAAAGCCCACGGAGGACTGTGTGGGTGAGTGTGTTCGTATAGAGCTCTTTTTTTTTTTTTTTATCGCCGGGCCCTGCACGTGGCCACCAGAAACGCAATTATATTTTTATACGTACGTGCGGTTCGGTTAGGTTTGGTGCGGTTTCGTACGAACAAATTTTTTTCGCCCATAATTTAGTTTGTAGACGACGTTATAGAAACAAATGCATTTATAAATTCCGCGCGGTCGAATAGACCGAACCATATTATTATGTTACACGGTTCAGAGGTTAAGCAATACAATAATAACAATAATGATATACACAGCTCGCGTACTGCGAAATATAATATAATATTAATACGACGACAACGACTGTATATTATTGTTGTACACGATAGATATGTCATTATAATATTATTGTTTAATATCGTTGTTATTGAGATCGATGTCCTTTTGAAATACGATTATGGTTCACCCCGCCGCTATATCGACGAACGAAACATAAATTTAATATGGCGGCACGCAGGCAATAACGCGCGTGGGGCATAGGTAAAAGGTATATTACGATATTAAATGTGTATTATACCTGTACAAGCCATTCCCGCCGATATAATACCTAATATGTTCGGCTTACGAGAACGAAAAAAAAAAAAATACCTCTATTCGACTAAATAATAATACTGCAATATTATTATGAGAATGATTTTTTCATAATAATTCGAATCGACGGGCCTTGTCAGTACTGGCCGATGTATCGAAATTTCCCATCCATCGCGACAGCCAACGGTCACTTGAATAATAATAATACATTAAATATTATTGTGATTATATTATTATAATATTATGGTGAATTATATAACGTGCATATACTTACGTATAGATTATTGTTTTATAAACAGAAATCGTCTCACCATAGTTTGGTCTTGTGTTCCGCGTGTCTAACTCCGAGGAGATAACGCGAAAACAATAATAATATTGATTAGAATGATTTTATTAGAAAATAATGGCGACCGCCCGTTGGCATTAAATAGCTCACATTTCTTATAAGTTTTCTGTTTTGAGCGTGTGCTGTATTACATTTGAACTTTCCAAAAGTTTGTGTTTACTTTCTAGAAAAATGAATGTGTTTTTAATAGTATGTCACTAAGTCTTATTCCGCGATAACACTATAATAATATTATTCTCATAAAATAGGAACACAAATATGTCAAATTTGTCACGCATTTATGATAATAATAATAAAATTATATATGTGCGTACATGACCTACATATGATATCAATATTATTTAACGGTATTATCGTCTCGTGAAATAGTATTTTATAACAGGTATGAATATGACATATGCCTAATTGAACTCATTTCTCCTAGATCATTTTTGTGTCGCGTGCGATTGCATAATAAATTGCGTGCTTACGAATTTATTAAACTTTTTTGTGTATGAAAAAATAATAAAAAGTCTATCAGTCCATATTGCCGTTATTAGACGTATTACTCGGAACGCGGAAAAAATTAAATTTAAATAAACACTTCCCACCGGTAAACGAATAACCCGCAGTACGGTAATGCGATAATTTAATTTATAATGAAATAATGGTATGCGTTTTACGCAGAACATTAAACAAAAAAAAAAAAAAAACCTAAAACACGTTCATTGCAAGTCGAGCGAAGTCGTAGGCCGCGTCGTGATTGGTCACGGCCGCGTACTCGCGTGCTATGCAAATCCACTGTACAGAGTGGAAATATGTATTATAATAACGAAATCGACGAGAAAACCGACCACCACTACTACCGAACGATCGTTGTAAACAAGCAGTATACTCAATAAAATATAGGTCATAATTCAAACGTACGCAATATTAAGTACAATACATGCTTTATTATTTATTTATTTTTTCCCTCGGAATCCACACTAAACTTTTGTAATATATTATTTACACAATTATTTGTTTATTATCAATATAATATTTTACAAATGTCCGTAATATTTAAAAAAACATTATACTTAAATTTATACTTAAAAAAACATTATTTAATAGAACGCAAAAACACGAGTTAAACAAATTATATGGTGCGTTATTATTTTATAATATAATATCCGTAGACATTTCGTTGTACTGCAGTAATGGCCGTAAACATACCAGTCACGACGACAGATCGAATCAATGACTTAAGGTTGTTAATTCGTGTCACTGCGCCATGTTTAATGTACGCGTGGTCGCCAAACGATAAAAAAATTGTATTTTGTCGTCTTGGATTAAAATCTACGACCGCGTGTTATACGAACAAATGATGATATTGTAATAGATTCAATCAATTATATTTTGACAAAAGGGGTATACTCGATTGCTAAGTCGTCAATTTCAAAACGATCGCCGTAGATAGGTATATTTTGAATTTAAAAAGATTCTTTGTCGAATTAATGTGATATAGACTCCGACAAGCCGCACAGTTGATGACGTTTATGCATTAGTTACCCGCGGAAGCCGCGTGTCGTCGATCGGTCAAACGGTTTTTACGCTAAAATTTAAATTTCTGTTTATTATATACGGACTGCAGTGCAATACGCATATTCGTGTAAAATCGCCATTTGCCGTGCGCGTTACAGACTGCGTTCAACGTGTGATGACATTAAAAGCGGTGGACGTCGACGAAAAAAACACGAAAAAACACGAATTATTGTCCCACTCGACCGACGGGCCCACACGTTTATAAACAAATAAGAATGCGGTAATTAGGGGTTGAGGCTGGCATTTAGAGTAATAATAGTCTTAACCGCGCGTATATTATTGTATATATATATATATATATATATATATGTGATACATAGCAGTACAGCTGATGTAGCATATATTTAGATAGTGCCCACACATTATACGACCGTTAATTGTTTTTTTGGCGGCGGTAAGTTTTTGGGGTATTTTTTTTTTTTTATGTTTTATGTTCTTGCAGCTATACCGTTTCGGCACACGGAAATTAGTTTCGTTTGCTCACACGTGATTAATTACTGGCGACATTAAACTTTGCGGTCACGCGCTTAAACATTTTTTCCACTCGAGCCCTCACAATTTCTTTTCCATTTCTCGCCTACTTCTCTCAGCCGCCACCACCTGCACGTCCGCAACACCTAACTAATTCCTTTCACAAAGGCGTTTAATTTATATATGTGCGTCGTCGTCATAATAACATGTGTGTATACACATACACACCTATATATATTATACCGCACTCGTCCATTACAACCCGAGAGGCGTCAGGACCGCCGAGCGAACGCACCTTTTCGTAAATGTTTATACCAAGGTTTATTAGTCGAAAATTAACTCGCTGATCGAAATCTAACAAACGACGTTTGTGTAAATTCAACACGCATAATACCTTTGGTTCAATGTGACTACGAGACAAGTATATGATAATGTATATTATGAACGAGCTGATCCGTTTATGTGTCTAAATAGTTTAACTTAATTTATTTTGGTATCATTGCAAAACAATTTTTTTACACTCGTTATCATTGTTTAATATTTTACTGAACGTAAACGAACATTTTTAATTTCACATCTAAAAGAAGAATACTTTTTGGCATATTTCTATTTTATATACAAGTCAAATTCTGAACGAGTAGTTAATTAACTATAATAGTATTTATAGTGTAAACAGCGGAATAGAGGGTCACAAAGGCATCGCGCAAAGTTTTGGTTCTCTAAAACAAAATAAAATAAACTAAAATAAACTTTGAATACTTATAACACTAATAGTAATACTAATTGTTAAAAATTCAATGATTATACATATATAACGAAAAACTAAGAAAAATACTATACTACGAAATAAAAAATAAATAATGTATGAATTCCAAAAATTAAAAATTAACTTAAAAATCATAAAAATGAAACAGTAAAAATGCAATTTATTTTCAATAATACTGTTTTAGAATGACATCGTATAAATACCTATGTATAAATAATAATATTTCAATAGGAAATATACATTTTCAAATATTAATTAGTAAAGACACTGAAATGGATCTTATATTGAAGGTATATAGTTGCCAAATCATTTGTCACGCTTGGACGATGATCGAAATTCCTCGTACCCTGCATATATACGCGCTCTCCATTGGGTCCAATGTCATTTGATCCAATTCTGTTTCTGCAATCAGAAGTTAATGATGATGATTACAATATACTATAAAGCTAAAATAAGCCAGTTTCAATTGTAATTAATTTTTTTTAAGAATTTAATGGACTTCTGTTTTATGTTCATATACTAAATTTCCATATTAGCGGCATGTTAGATTCTTTATCAATCAATCTAATAATATTATGGTTTTTACATATTTCATGTGTCAGGCAAAAATGTAGTATGTGAACAGATTGTCATACTACATTTTTGCATAGAATTTTCTACGATAGAAACCTAAATATTTCTTGCTGAAACTAATGACATAATGTTAGTAGTATGTAGGTTATAATAATAATAATAATAATAATAATAATATATTAGTTGGGTTTTATGAGCTTGTCAATTTTAAAGAAAGTAAACAAAATATATAAACATATTGATTTTTTTCGTAACGAAAAAAATATATATCTATACTGAGGTTGTCGTAAAGAATAAAGACTTGTACTTACCCTATATAGGTGAAGCCTGATGTTTATAAATCTATTTTAGGTATTTTATTAGAGTCTATATAAGAAAATATAAGATATAATTAGATAATACATTGTATCAAATTATAACGAACAAATATGATACTTTTTCTTGAAACTATAAATATGGTATATTTTATGACCTTCTTGGCTAGCATTGTATAGTAATAATTAAATCGCAGGGACCTAAGTGGGCAAGTCGATATAATAATACTATACGAGTATAATATTTATTTTATTCGCCGAACGATGCACTTATCGTCTTCTGTTCGATTATTACGTTCCGTCGAAAACCCTTTCCATCATGTGGCTCCCGCGGTCCTTCTTGATATGTCGCATAAATGTCAGTTTTAAGGATTTTCCATACTATACAAAGAAAGTATTATGTGCTTTTATGCAGTACTCCGACGATTTAATTCCTGGGAGACGATACTCAATAATATTATGATAACATAATATAATAAACCTATGATTAATTTCCAAGTTCGCTTTTACCCTTGACTCTCGAGAAAAATACAAAATACTCTTTTCAAAATATTACCATTGCATTCATATGCAAATAAGCAACGGACAAACACACAATAATATTATTCAATCGTCTTTGCATTATGATTCCACTCGTAAATTGCATTGTTGCTAACTATTCAAAGATTAAGAACAAAATAACAGATCAATATTGATTTTCGTTCCAAATATTACTTATTGTAATATATTATGTTGTATCGAAGTCGTAATATCTGCGCGTTCCTGGAGTTCCGTGTAACATGTGGTTGCAACAATTATTACACTGTTAACGACACGATACATTAATAAATAACTTCGACGCGTGTCTACTTCGCGTGGGTGCCTGTACTGGTTATCGGACAATTTCACATTATTTGTACAGCTATAGTCGTCACGGCGATACCTACCTGATATTTACACACCAATTATAATATACAGAGTGATACACCGATCACGATCGTCCCGCTTTTTCCTTTTATAATAAATTTATTCGAGTACTGTGTTTTGGATTTTTTTCGTATATCTCAGGGCCCTATTTTAAATTAATTTATTTTTTACACCCCTTAAATAAGTGCCCTACGACAATACAATTTTATTTTTTCCAACAAGAACCTCCTATTTCCAGATATTGTAAATTATTAAGCAAATAATTATTAAAAATATTGGTGTACCTGAATCCAAATTAAAAAAAAAAAACAGTTTCTAAGTTATAAACATGATTTTACAAAAATATAAAATAGTTTTAATATTGAATCAAGTATTTATTAATAATAGTGTTAATTTATTAAATTTAAATTATAATTTTTATAGATTTATATTAATAACTATAATTTCCAAATCAGTATGGCTTCTATATCTCCCAAACCAATTATCATGAACTTATTAACCTAAACATAAATATAAAAATTTCAATTTCGATATATCAACATTTTCTAAAAAAGTAATCAGCTTAGCTCAGAGTTTATAGGAATGAGATTGTTTTAATTTTGGAAAAAAGAAATTCGACATCACCACAAGACGGTCCATAAACAGTATACAAAATCAATGTATTAAAAAAATATGTGATATTTTATGTTTAGTTAATTGAAAATTCTAATCAGAATTCAAATAAATTTATAATTAGAGAAAACGTGGGAATGGGATTGGCTGGTAAACCGACTTGTTTAGTGTACGCAGTGCACGGCTTATCATCGCGTTAATCGAAATCGCTACAGCGTGTGCAATGTGTGTAATTATTCGGAATGGGTAATGGATATTTGATCGCACAATATCGTGTAATTTAGTTCCGGAGAAACGCTCGTGACGTGCGACGTGCCATAATAATATATTATTATATTGTTATAATAATATGCATCAGCACTTGCCAGAAGATGGCATGTATACAAACACGGATTAAACCACGCGGGGTTTTCATAGGCACGTCTACGACGTAATAGTTAAATATAAATTATTATTTTTTTTTTTATTTATTTCCTTTTTTTTTTTTCAGTAACTAAATAACGGTTTGAAATTAGAATGGGATCGTTTTGTTATCACTTATAAATCTTTCCGTTATTGTGATATTGTCTTAAATCTGTTAATCCGTCGGTCTCGTAATGAGGTATTATCGTATGACGTATACGCAACACTGAATAACAATAATTTTGGTTTATTGATAACAGAAGTAAAAGATACCGTCCGAGTGCCACCTATACCCTAATGTACCACAATTGCCTATACAATGCGCCGACCAACAACATAAGAATTATAATATTATTTGATATTAACCTACCGTCTGATGTCGTCTCATGACAGACGAAAATATTACACACAATTATCGTTGTTATTAAAATACGAACCACGCAAGTTATAAACGGCTGATGGTGTTATGTTTTTTAGAAACCGACTTTGCGCCCATGAATATAACACTAATAGTGATTGATGCGCAGAGCCGGGAATTTTATACATTTGCATATTATTTTTTCTAGTTAATTTTATCATAGGTATACTAAATAAGTACAGAATACAATTTAATAATTTTGTGATCAAATTCTCATTTTTTTAATGAATATGTTTGCATATTTTGACATTAATAAGTTTAAAGGTCACATTATTTTTTTTTATTTTTTAGTCAATATTTAAAATTTTAATCGAAAATCAAGCACTTCAGTAAATATATTCGTAAATCTGTAAGGTCATCAAATGTTTAATTAAATTGTGAATTTGCGAAAAAAAACGATAGAGCAAATTGTTATCTTAGCTGTCAGTAGGTAGTTTAGATAACAATATATAGTGCAACGCAAAGTTTATAAAATCATTTTATTAGGTCTATTTTTATTTAATATTACGAATAGTAGGTATGTAATGATGGTCAAACAATTAAGAAGTCACAGTTTTTTTGGCGTGTATTTTAATTTAATTGAATCATAATTTTTTTATGTATTAGCGCTGCTGTTGATTATAAACTGTTACAATATGATCTTAATACTGTCGCTCGTTGGGCCCAGGGACTCGGCTTGGAGCTTAGTATCCCTAAATGTTATTCCTACGATCCTATCATATTTAAATACTCCTTTAACGATATTGCTCTAAAGTATTCAGGTGATTGTGTTATAGACCTTGGTATTTCTTTTGATCGATCGCTTACTTTTCAAACTCAAATTGAAAAAGTTATAAACAAGGCGTTGAAGCTCCTTGGATTTGTTAAAAGAATGTCGGCTAAATTTAAATTGTCCAGTTCTCTTAAGACCTTGTATTGTTCTTTCGTTCGGTATGTGTTGAAATATGATATAATTATTTGGAACCATGCACACTTGATGGTAATCGTCAATTTGAAAGAGTTCAGCGAAATTTTTTTAAATTTGCTGCTTTCGCAATAGGCATTGAGTGCGCACCTCACGATTATGAACCAGTGTTGCAACACTATTATTGATAAAATTGATGTCCCTGCCCTCTTGTCTAAAGTTAATTTTAGAGTTCCTACTTTTTTTTCCTAGATACTCTTTCTCTTTCCGTATTCTTTTTAGCCGCTGTAATTATTTAACTAATCGCTCTATTGTCCGCATAATGAAACTGGCCAATGATGAACCACAATTCTTTAGTACTTAGTGTAATTATTGTCTGTTTATTCTTAAACGTTGTAATTTTTTTGTAATTATTATTTAATACAATACAATGCAATTGGGCCCTTACCGCATTTAATATAAATATAATACTTATAATATAATGTTATGTGCATTAAATATATATTTTTCAAAAAATGTTTTTGTATTAAAGTTCTTGATCCTATGATGTGAATACTTTTTGGTAATATAATAACGCTCTCAGTTTTGTTCATTACTGGAGATCCTGGTGCAGTGGCCATCGAAGTTTTCAGCTCGCTGCCGCGCCGAGGTTCGTTTTTAGTGTTTTTATACTTTCTCCGACTTGGTTTCAGCACCTCCCCAACCATGTCGCCGTTCCGAAACCACACACAGTCCACTATAATATTTATAAATTTTATTGTGCAGATCTAGTCGTCCGCTCTATCCCGAGCCATCAACCACCTGCTGGGGATCGTATGACACGATGACGGTGTAATAATAACGATATCCGTGCATAACAAGTATATATTATTACATAATATGCGAGCATAAAACATTATTTCGAACGACAACGGTGGCGGTATTACTATACATTATATTATTATTGTTATTACTCTTCGCACAGTTATCATGTGCACACAGACGACGACGTTTATGTATACGTACTTAAAGTTCCCTCTCGTATTTCGTTATCGATCGTACAGTATATTATTATTATATCCTGTGCCCATCAGGTTGTTGTGTCTGGGAGCGGCGCGGGGGTATTATGGCAGGAGTCGCCTATAATATTATAATACTGCGCAATGTCTCTTGTGTGTATGTGACTGCTATCCGAGCACGCAGAAAAGTGTAATAATATACAATTATATAAACAAAGATATGTTTCGATAGAAATTAATACAGTTTTCGAATTGCCGGTGAATAAAATAAGAGAGACAGCTGTCACATGATACACTACTATAATGATATTTTACGTTTCGGCGACTATAATATCGTATTGACTCAAAGGTTCCTAAATCACGCGAAAATTGATCGGGCTGATCGCGTATTATTACAATCGCTCCGTATAATAATACGGTATACCTATCAAGGTTTATTTTATCAAGTACATAATTCGTCGAGCTACCCGGCTATGCTTACGGTTAACGAGGGGACGGCAACGTATACAATTCACAATATATATATATATTATATATACAGTGCGTCCAACAAGTTTTTGTACCGACTCAGCGAAATCGCACACAAAATATATTCATACACCGCCATAATGGTGGCGGGTGGCTGTGTTTTTCCCCACTTGTCGTGATTTATTATTATTATTATAATGCTATGTACACCCGCGTATAACGATTTTATGATATTATTGTGTACCATAATAATGCAAATGTATAATATTAATTGCGTATAGCCACGGTTTACGATTCCTCTGTCGTTGACGCATTGATATCGCACAATAATAATTAAATTCGTAGACACGTGTTTCGTACGCATACTAAAATAATAATTATTATTATGTAATTACATTGTATTAATATACCTGAATACAGTTTGAGCGAATGATGCCGCGACAAACAGTGGTATCGTTTTACCTCATACACTATCATACTTTTCCTATAGTCAAGTGCAATTTTGCAAGGTCGACCAGCTTAGGTAACCACATACCATTAGACCGATGTACGTGCACCCGCATATGACCAGGAGCCTATAATAATTGAATGCGTATATTACAATTTTGCGAGAAAAGGAAAATATAATTTGTCTCTCAAAAAAATATTGAGAGATGTCATGTAAAGGATGCAACATTAATTATAGGCATAGCACGTTATTTTTACCATGAACAATGTACAATTATTATTATTGTCACGACGAACTTTATTAAGAATTAAAAAAAAACACCACTTATGGCGGATACCATTATTGGACGGATATATTATGAATAATAATAAAAAAAAACAATATTGCAATATCAAACCATCAAGGCCACAACAATAAATTTAATTTACCGTTGTAGATGAGCAAGCGAAAAAAAACTTCAAATAAACGCTGGAAAATGTAATCAGGATAATATTATGTTAGGAGTATATTTTCGGCACGCGACTACCCCATAGTGATTATTCAAAGCGATCATGATCGTGTAAATTGAGTAAATGAAATAATGACAAAAAACACTTTTGCCGAAATACGATCATAATCGTTTTAAGGGTGAGGAGGATAACAGTGGAAAAATGCCCGAGTGCGGTACACTTCGGGGGCTCAAATATTTTCTTACACAAAATGAACAAAAAATTAAACTTTTCTTTGTAAAGAGAGCATTCAATTTTCAAATCTTAGATTTGAAAATAAGATTTATTATAAATTATTAATAAAATAATTTACAAAGTTTTTTATTTTTTTGAAGTTCTAACTTTAAGTGCTTATAGAAAGCTGTTTTGAATTAACGCTCAATTTTTTTTTTAAATTACACTAATAACAACTTATGAGGGACCTTCTATAGAATTTTTTAAATTAAAAAAAAAAAAATGTATTAAAAACGGGCACCACGAATTTTGAGCTCGAGGGCGCAAAATGTCTAAATTTGGCCCTGTGCGTAGGTTCGAAGATAGCCACTCCTTACGTCGCATAGAGTTTAGATGGTCCACACACCATCACTAGAGGTACACTCGTACAACAGTGGTCTACGGACTATTATCAAAAATGATTCAAAACGCGGCCATTACGTCTGATAAAATATATTATATGCAACCGTAGAAGACGTAGAAAACATTTAATTTTTTTTTCCTCCCCGTTATAATAAAATTGTGAGCATAAAAACGAACAACCCAGTGCCGCGGTGGTGTAGTGGCGCGCACAGCTTTGTGTAAGCGCGTGGTGATTAAACGGGCTTTATTTGTATAATTATTTCATAAAATATAACGCGTAAACTCGTATTCTCGTGCACCATAAAACATGATTAATTTCAATTACGCACGATCGTTGATCAACGTTAAACGCGGCGATTATAAATAAATCTTTAACTGCGTCGAGTTGTACTGAAACCGATCGGTGGAATCCAACGCGATGCTAAATTATTATTATTATTATTATTATTATTATTATTATTACATGTAACGAAGATACGTAAAGCGAACAACAGTAATAGTTATAATAGTAATATACTGCAGGCGCGAATATCTCAATAACGCGCGTATGATGGATGCGTTTCACGGATATCTGATGGTGAAACACGCCTAGTGCGCGACACGACGATATATTATTATTATTAAATAGGTACCTACGCGTTATACGCGTGTGTTATTATTATTATTATTATCAAAAGGGCGGAACACGAAAAGATGAACGATGCCCTTCGCGTACCGAATATAATATTATGCATAATACTCGGTCGAGCCAAACGTTTATTGATGCCCACCACCTCGCCATCATAATATTATTGTTATATTATCTCGTGCGAGCGTTAGTTATTATGATATAAGTAAGCGCCATAGTAATATATATATATTATTGTTGTCGTGACTCGTTAATACGGTTTTTTTTTTCTTTTAAAACAAATAACGCTGCACTCGTAGGTATATTATTATCTTCTAAACCGAGTCGACATCCTACGAGTTAAACGCGAGTTGCCCGACTGGACGAAGACTTTATCAATCGCGGCCGCGGTATTTAACTCCAGTGTTTGCGATGGTGTTCTATAGCGATTCGAGTTTAACCGTGTGTTTCGTCATTGACGAGCATGACGTCGCGAGGGAATCGAGCATGTCGCGGTTCTTCGTCCATAAAATCCGATATCATATTATAGAGGACACCTGAAATTAAAAAAAAAAAAAAAAAAAAAAAAGTATAACAAAAAAAACGAGATACCGCGAATCCCGGGGAGAGACTGGTGTTGTGCGGATTCGAGTAAACTACAATATTATGTATCGCTGCAAGGAAGATTTAGAGCAGAGCTTTGAGCATTTGTCTATTCAGTTCCTATTCGAACGACTCGTACGAGCGGGAAAATTTCAAAAATATGATTTCATTGTAAAACCGCACACTGTTATTATCTACACATCGACCGTATATTGATCTATATAACTACACGCAGTAGGTAATACAATGGCCGTGCGTATTTACTTCTCTGTGAATATGTCACGACTTCAAATTTAATTAGCCGACCTAACTTTTGCTGTAGTCTTTGTATGCATGGTATAACCGATGTTCAAAATTATGCAAAATTGGCGTGAATCTATTAAAATTATCCTTTTAAACCCTCAAATAATATGCAAAAATAGAATTTCACATACGCTCGATAATACAATTTTGCTGTACATTTTTATAACGAATTAATTAAGGTGATTTCATTACTTCTTCAAAAATAACATGCCCAAAACTAAGTGCATTAATTTTTGATGTAATAACTATTTAGCATGTTAAACAATTTATTTGTAAATCTTTAGAAAATACGTTTTGATTAAAATAAATATTTTAAAAGGTAAGTCATTATTTTATATTTATTGAATTTAATTGATATTGCAACTATATACTGTACTGTTCCTAGATAAATATTACATTTCATCAAATATGTAAGTGATGTTTAAGACTAAATATATAAATATTTATTTATATTAAATCTATTGAAACAATATTTTAAATACTACTCTTATATCTTTACGTAAGGAGCACATTTTTATTCAAAACTAACAATTATTAGTACATCATTATAAGCGAAAAGAAAAATGAAAAAACTTTTAATTGTAATTTCAAGTAATAGTATATTGTCATAATATTCACAATGGTGAATAAAAATCCTAATTTTTAGCATGGTTATAAATATTCACCAATAAAAGTACTAATAAATATGTTGAAAATTAATGCAGTTGTTACATTATTTGGAAAAAAAATATGGTTGTCGAACGATTTCGATTTTGATAAATGACTTCAGAATTGTAAAATGTAAGAATTTACGAGTAGGGATTGTCGTACTATTGTCTCAAAAGCCATGGCAATATTCATCAGATTGTTGACTTCTCGACTATAAATTTGTCTCCAACAGATCGGTCTTTTTATGGACTAAGCAGGGGAAAACCGGAGTAAACGTGCAACTATAGGACCTTTGAAATATCGAATATTGTTTTATGACTTTTGGGTTGTGTGCAAAGGAGTGTTGGTTGTTTACTCGCCGGAGACAACGGGAAACCCATTAAAATGGCTCATTTTGATTACCTTTGTTACACATGTGTGAGTGTGTGTGTGACTTTCAACGGTCCGTACTTAAATTAAGTCGCCAGTGTCAGGATGAGTGTATATATATATATATATAACAATGTTCAATATTATTATATCGTCGGCGCGTCGAACGAATAAAAATAACATAATATAATATACAGAGTGTGCCACGGTGTTTGTCCACATCGATAAACTGTTTTCTAATTTATATCGTTTTAATTTATGGGCGTTTTTCTTATACTCGCAATAAAACAATAATCGATGTTATTATACTTCAATAATAATACCGAATTCGCGTAAATGTATACCAAAAGTTCGAAGACAAAACGATTATCGATTTCGATTAAATATTCAATAATAGCCATAACGATGTGTCGGATTCAAAACTCGGGCAGAAATGGTGTATTGTAGTTTAAGACCTACACATAAGTGTGAAGGCGAAACGGATACGAACGAGCACAAACGTGACGAGGTACCCTGTATGTGTATGATATCCTTAAACCGGAACCGTGGTCGAGGTTGGCGCCGGGCAATTTTCACACTTTGTGAAGGGTTATGTTTATATAGACGGGATCGTGTCTCGATAGCGACATTATTAGTGGCGTGTGCGTGTCATATCGCTTGCGCCTCAGGACGCACACACATATTATTATTATTATTATTATTGTGTATACACTCGACGGCGGCATGTCAATCTGTGAGGGTCGTTTCGATGATGATAATGATGCGATATCGGATTAATGTCTTTGCGAGACGTGCTTGAGCGAGAGATCATGTTTAACATACCCTGCAAGAAATAGCGAATAAGGAGAGATGCGTGGCACCTCAGTTAAGGACCTTTGTGCCCCCTCCCCCCATAGGCGCCTGTTAATGAAAACATATCAGTGGAAGTATATAATACGAATCGCTGTCACAATTTGTGAACGAATTGTAAATATATCATACTGGATTATATTATTATAACTGCCATGGCGTAGCTTTAGCTTCATTACATAGTTTTAATTTTATCGGTATAATTATTAATATAAATATATTAATATTATCAAGGTATAAATAAATTTAAGGTAATCTAAATATTTTGACAATTTAATTGAGTACCGAAATTAGTTCAAACTATTAATATATGTTTTGAATAATAATGAAATAACAATAATTTTTTTAGGAGACATTTTTACAATATAGTATATTATATGTTTATTATCTAATGTCCTAAAAATTCGAACTCCTGTTATCAATCGCGAAGAAAGTACTTTGAGATTTACCATAAGTATTTCTTAAAATTCTAGTAAATATACCTATGAGGAAACGACGAGTATTGTATTACATGTTCAAGCCTCATTTGTTAAAATAAAAAATATGAGTTTTCAGAAACAATATATTTATAAAATTTTATAAAACTTTATAGTTCCAAACTCTTATAAAATAAAATTGTCTTCATTAATATATTTTTTTTTTATTTTCGTAAAAACAACTAACGCGAAACTTTGTATTAACTGTCAGGTTTTTTTATTCAAAAACAAAAAAAGTTAAAATATATACTAATAAAAATAAAAGTCAAACATTTCAAATATCCGCGAATACCAAAAATATATCTAAACATTTTTAAATGATTTTATGTTGTAAAAATTCTAATATAAATATATTTTTATTTTTTATGACAATATCAATAGTTTAAGATTATTCATTTTTTAATACAACAAAAAAACAAATCTATTTTTTCAAAAATCAGTTTTCTGTCGACATTGTGATTGAATTCGACTAAAGTGTAATCGAATTTTATTACACAACGTACATATGAAACAATGTAATAAGACGATATTAAGTTATTAATATAACATATAAAAACGTATCTTGAATACAATAAATTATAAAGAGTTTAACGTTTAATTGTATTACAAAAATATTATAACAATACAAATAGGTATTTACTTTAAACCAAAAATGGAAACATAAATTAAACGTTTTTTAGTGAAGAATATGTTATGATATAAGGATCACTGCTGTCAGTGTTTAAGTATAATTGAAAGTATATATAGTATATATATATATAAGTATACATAAGTAATTTTAAGGCATTAGACGCGTACACACAAAATATAACAATATTTGAATATTGGAAATACATAACATTATTCAGTCAAAATATTTTTGAGTCTCCGAAATAATTGCTTTTCAAACGACAGTATACAGAAAAAAAAAATTAAAAAGTCATTGTTTTTATTTGGCAGTTTTCCGCAGTGTTCTATTAAAAACTACCTGTGTTTCCAAAAGTCAAAATGTCGAAGTCCAATTACAATACCCATGTCAAGATTCCAATCAAACACGCTTTCTAATAATGGATTTTAAAAACTTTTTGATCTCTCTTTCTATCCAGGAACGTCACGTCCTATTGTAAATCCGTCATCGTTCAGGGTTTAAATCAAGATGGAAAATTATTTCCGTTTTTTCCCCTTGCACTACGTTTTGACACCGAACATAATAACTGTACAAAAATATAAAAAAAAAAAAAACATAATAATTCTTTTGACCCAGTTACATTTAATTTTTTTTTTTTTTATATCTTCATAGCATGGATTTGTTGTATTCAATGTTTTAATTTCTGGTGTTATCTATTCAACCGAAATAATAATTACAATACGAAAAACTCGTCCGTCGAGTATAGTAAAATATATAATTGGTCATTATACGTATTGGTCGTACGTCATATATTATATTATAATGCATAATAAAAAAATAGAATATTATAATGATACCTACCTACACAGTGGTTACAGTTAATATTTACAATGTTATAAACACGCATATGCATATCATATTATATTGTATTATGCGATATCTATAAAACGACATAATGTACCTAATATGGCTATATTGTATTAATTATTATGACCTTCAGATTCTTATGAAATATTAATATTTGTAACAATGGTAGAATATATTTTTCAACGACCACTTAAAATATTATTATTATTGTTATCAAATGCGGTGTTAAAAAGAAATAACTGTATCCAATTATATAATATTATTATATTATAGTCTACATTGCTTCGACGTTGTACATTTTATGGTACTAATAAAGGTATATAATATATAAACGAGTTTTTAATTACTAAATTTAGTTTACATTAACCATTTGAAGTACGAATAAGCAGATGTTTTATGAGCGATGTTACTACTTTAATTACACATTTTGTGTTCCTATTACAGCGTTTCAAACAAGTTTTACTCGTTTTATAATTGTATTGTTCTTTTTTTTTTTTTTATTCGATTGCTCCGCTTATAAATAGGCAAAAATTCCCGGGTGGAGGGTTACACCATTTTTAACAATTACATAGGTTAGATCACATCATAGATATGTTCCAATATTATAATTACTCAAGTTGTGAGTTTGCTGAGAAATGCATTAGTTTTTGATTACTTTAAAACATAGTTTCTCTTTAGCACAAACTTTGAATTAGGTTCTAATGGATTCAATTTTAAAACTATTATTTTGCAATTTTTTGACATTTTGATTTATTAGGTCTTTAGTTGGCCAGTTAAGATCATTTTTTAAATTTCTATTTTTACGATTTTTTGGTTTTGATAATATTTTTTTATCGATTAAACATTTAGCACATACTTTTTCATAAATTATTTGCATTTAATTAATTTTTGTATTACAAATATTTTACAATTTCTATATGCAGGTGGTACAAAATTAACATCTTTAATTTAAAATTAAAAGACCTCCACATTGAAAAGTAAATAATGGCGTTGTCGACCATTTTTATTCGAATACGATATAATACAAGTATTATATGAGGAGAAAAAATTAATAAATAAATGTAAATATGGACTTATGTAGTTTCCGTCCAATACCTTTAATGAATTACATTTATTATAGCTAATAATGTAGTAGCTGGATATCGCGGAGAGTAGACAAGAAAGAAAAATAAAATAAAAATGTAGCAATATTTCTTAATTGGAAATGATATTTTATATTGCCATCCCTTCTGCGCGTATAAGCGCACAGATTAACTTAGCCTTTCTTTCTTATTCAACAATAATAACTTCTCTCGAACGCGCACGCGATCAATACACCACCGCTCGCAGAACACCACATCATACGTACTTACATACATACATACATACTACATATATAGTGCAGTAATATATATATGTTATGCGTATCGTTATTATACGCATACACAATGTTTAATGTTCGTAGCCACTCTCGAATTGAAAATAAATTAAATCTCGAACCGGCCATATCAATAAAATTACGAATACGAACGGAGCTACATTATACATGGTGTCACTCCGTCGTAATGTCATTATTTAGATGCTGTGTTGCACTCTGCCACGAGCGACTGAAAAATGTACCAAAAGCGCCGTCGACGAACGAAATAGTTATTAATATTTCTCATCGTCGTTGTTTTTATTCGTCGCTAAACACAAATCGGCGTACAATTTCTAATTATCGTGGTCTCTGCGCCCGGGAGACGGCGAGGGCGTTACCAAATGTCAACGAATTTCGACGTTTTCGTGACTCCGCCTCGCACAACAGTCGCGAATATTTTTTTTTTAAACGAAACATACGTCTGTCCGAAAAAAAAAAAAATTCGTCATATCGGCCGCCGGAATGTCTGCCAGACGTCTGCGGCGTTAGCGGTTTTAGCGAAAAACGCCTCGGAACGAGGACCGGTACGCACGCCGTACCGTCGTGTACGTTATTACGCCAATCGTTTATGGTATATTTTAGTCGACGATACCGCGTTTCGCAGTTGCCGTCGGCATACGAAGGGCGCGGTATCGCGGTTGCCAATCGATCGTCCCGGCCGTTATACCGCTGTCGGGCACGGCTCGAGATTTCATTCCGCAATTCGATCGAATCGAAATTCATCAGGCGCCGTAATTATTATTTATTTATTTTTTTTTTTTCGTCCGCTCCTGTGTCGATCGCGCCGACCGTCGGAGCCCGTGTCATGGCCACATCGCATAATAATAATTATTTATCGCGCCGTTTGATTTACGCCGTCGCACATCCGATGCGAACTTTGATAGACGGCTGCTGTCGCGTAAATACGATATCGTATTTTACGGCGGGCTGTGACGCGTGTCGCCCGACAAAAATCTATACACGTCCCCGGCCGTTCAGAGGTCGGTTTCCGGCTGGATTAGGTACTAACGTAACAGTACACAACGTATATACCCAACAACACAATACATTGTGTGTGCACTGCGATTCAAAATGTTACATGTTACGACCACTCCTCTGTCGGTTCGAAATAGAGAAAAACGTATGATACGAGAGTTTTTTTTTTTTTTTTGATTTAGAAACAATATCTAAATTTTATAATTTTTTACAATATTTCAGGAGGGTTTTGAGCGGTCGACTATAGAAATTCACAAAAACTATAAATGTCTCACGAACGTAGAGTTATTCATTAATTTAATGTTTTTCAATCACTAAAATGTTTAAAAAAAAAGTCTTAATATTATGTTTCCAAAAGAAAAAAAAAATAGGTTACCGGTTGAGTTCCTAAAGTTGACCCCCTGAAAACCTCTTTATATATCGTAAACATTTTTAAAATGTACAAATAATTTTGGATGTTTCAACAAAAACGTTCGCATTATACATTTGTCTGTATTTTGAATATTTTTGTGATAAAATGGGTGTATCATCAAATTTGAACCACTCTGTATATTATTATATGTATAGAACCCGAAAATCGTGTCCGACAAAACCATCACCGATAATACGTATATATATATATATATATATATATATATTTATTTATACTGTAGATAATATTTGTGCATGTGTGTATTTACTTCATCTCATCGTCCTGTTGTGATGTGCCTTTTTATATGGTATTATAAGGAGTAGAGTGAAAAAAATATCTATATAATAAATACGTAATGCGAGTAGTTTTTACACTGAAGATGTATATATATATATATATATATATCACAAGTTTACTTTTAGCCGAAACCGCATTTTTATTTCGGTGAAACAGGCTGAAATCCCGTTATGTCGGTAGTAAACATAAAAGAAAAGCATGTCGAAAACGGTTCGCGAGCGGAAAAACCGCAAGCACGAAAATAAATATCAAAAGAATACGCACGCACTGTTCCTCTCCTTTTTCTCTCGTATACGAGCGCAAAAGTTAAACAAATACCTAGGAGCGACTGGAAACGAGTTCGTGTGCATTAAAATTTACAATAAAGTGAGCGTTTTAAACGGGATGAAGGCTGCATGAAAACGTGCACAGATTTTCGTCCGCAGAACCGTTTTGCCCAAGGTACAGCAACACCAGAAAAAGTTTCAATTCTTATATATATAACACTGTATGTATGTATATGCTAATAACCGCGAGTCGAACAGATTTCTATATTTTTTCGTGGATCATTGGTTACTTTGGGCGACCTTTGAATTTTTACCCTCACGTCCGTGTGGTGTAAATACCGTTCAATATTTGTTTTGCACTTGGCAATAGTTGAGATTTTCAAAAAAAAAAAACAGTGGTCCTTAAACCGTATTTTTGTCAAGTGATATAGTATCTAATTACAGTTTCCCAATTCCAACACCGACCAGTCCGACGATATTGCTGAGACACGCATATGTTATTATATATATATATATATATATATATATATATATATATATATATTGCCGTTTGACGACATAAAGGGCTATTGATCGATTAATAAAGTTATACCTTTTTGGCCGAACATTTGAGAACACTTAAAATTAACAAAGAACATAAATCTGACCCAAAAAACCAATACGATTAAAAATGAATTTACGTGCAACGTTGCCATATTATTATTATTATTATTATTTTTTTTTTTTTTTGGTCAAACGATTGATTTTTAGTTTAAACACAGTTACAAGTCAATTATTATTAGTTTAAGAAAAATATTTTCATTTGAATTATTAAAATAAAATTTAAGTGTAACAGTGAATGCTTTTATTATTAATAACAGTAATAATAAACATTGTTAAAGTAATTTTCTGATAATAATAAATGTATATAAATAAAATAAACAAATTAAAATATTTTAGAAAAAAGTCATTATTATAATCTAATAAAAACATATGGGCACATGCCGTCTTATAAACAAAAAATAAGTTTGTATATTTACAGTTTAACATACATTTGGAATCAATAGCTATCGTTATGATAAAATTATAAAAAAAAATGTATAAAAAATGTAATACGTCATTGGTAATTAGTTACCAACCAATATATATACCATGTCGTTACTTTCCATTATGTGGCGAATAGGAATATAAAATCGACAAACAATGAGTTGACATTTGCGCGACGACTGTAACGCCTAATCGTTATTCTCACGTATCAAAGTTCAATACTCGTTGGTATTAACACAGTTTTAGTTTCTAATAAAATCCAACAATAATAATTATCGTTCAATAACAGTTATTAAATTTGACAACGTTACAAGAAAAAAAAAAAATTTCGAGCGTTCTCAATCGTATTGCTATAAACGCCGTCCTCGATCGTATTTTTACGATATAAAGGTATAATTGCTGTTTGTGTTGGTTGTAAAACGGATTTCTTGTAGGCCGTATTTTACAGTGGTTAAAAATAGCCATAATATTAACATGCGTTTGTAATATTACCATTATTTTACTGTAGGTATATATTTTGTGCGTTCTTCGGCCCGGCGGATTTCTCCGGGATATCATAATCGACGCAGACAGCCTTGACCACTGCAGGTACATCGGTTTCGTACAACACACCTCGTGTTAGTAATAATGATATTATGATTTATAGATCTTATTCGTATATAAAATGCGCGTAAAGACGGAGTGTAATAATTCAAAGTTACGTCCTTTCGCGCCGACCGAACGTGTCAAAACGCGTCGGGCCTAATGAAAACGCATCGCCTCCTCGGCAGGTCGCATCTAATAAACTATATATAGGTGCCGTATATTGTTGTGTAAATAGAGGCATAGTAGTGTTACTCGTTACGACTGTATTACGGTTTTTCCGTTGAGTCTTTTCATATATATTTATACAGGTATAATGGTTTTATCGCGCACCCCCCCCCCCCCCCTCAGAGATCGAATGCCGAATTGGAAGTTTAGAGGTTTTCGTTTGTTATAATATACGCGCCGCACACGGCTGGAAATCTGCCGTTAGTTTCGTGGCCCCCAATAAGAAGTGGCAAGACGCGAGTCTGTCGGACGGCGTATAATAATATTGTAAGTTATAATATCGCCATTCGACGCGCTATCGAGGTTATTTTCAAATTAGACGAAAACGATATAAGGTATGCATGAAAAATAAATCAAATTCAAACAAGTCTCGTCGAACAGCTCGCTCGTGAACTCCGTCCGTCGTTATTGGTTAACACGACTCACTGCACCTATCGCAGTAGATCATTATAGTTGTTGCGATGGTTGTAAATAATCGCGATAATTCAATAACTGTGCCCGCACTCTAAAACAGACGAATTAAAACAGCACCGGCACGATATTGTACTAGGTTGATGACGTAAAGTACGTATTATCATAATAATTTACGATATACGTCTGCGTGAGTACTGGGTGGCCTACCGTGTTTTCCCGTCGTATAATTTAACCAACACGGGAAAACGGAAAATCTCTGTAGGAGGCCACTGCGGGCACATTCGTCTGGAGTGACTACGAGCAGTATAGCTGTGTAAGAATATATTATTATATTTTATAGTATAATACATTATCTGTTTTTTAATAATTTTTGTTTTTTGTGTGTGCGCGCGTGTGTGTGTGTGTGTGTTTACCGACAAACTCGGAGACCGAAATACATGCCCGCAAGAGGTTAAATTATGTATCGTCAAGCAGTATAATTTTATATTGGAAAAGTTTTGAGATGGCTGACCTTTAATAAAATGACGTAAGAACGATGATTATTTTCTGTGAGGATCATATTATAAAAGTTATCGGCCTCTCGTAAATTAATATTATTTTTTTTTTTTTACTTTACATGATTACATGTGTCTCTTGGTAAACAATATTCGATTATTAAATAAATAAATTAATAAATTATCAGTCACGCGAAAGGAATATTTTCATCGATTTACGTTTTCTACAGCCCGTTATACTAAACGATTTGTTTAATATCCTGTAAACATCACTGTACCAACTAGCTGAACACATTTACAACGAAAAATATATTTTGATTTCTTCATTAGTTATTTTTTTTTCATTTTTATCAATGAAATTACCGTTAAGTGTCAATCGTGTGAAAAATAATTGTTACCCATTTATTTTATGGTTCTTACTTAATTGGAATATTTGTCAGCTAATAATTCGACCAAATATGTAACAACAGTGTAGTGAGCGCCCGTCTATTGTTTTGTTTTGTTTTTTTTCAAAAACATCTGTTGTCATTATATTGTATTGTATTCTGAATATGGATGAAAAAAAATATATTAAGAGCTGCGAAAAATTCACACTCAAAAATAATATTCTTGATTTTCTTAACTAAAACGCCATGCCATGAACATCAAACTACATTTTAGTTTTATATACATTTAAATAAAAATGTCGTGGTTCAATGATGCATAAAGAACTCGCATTAAAGTCAACCGGAGTTCGATTTAAAATAAACTCATTACCCATTTAATCAATATTTACAGATTTAAGTTAATAAAAGTCTGGATTAACTTAAACAAATTCATAAATTGAAATCAACTAAACTTTGTCTCAAAATAAACTTGTTAATGAGCAGTCGGAGGATTATAGTTTAGTCGTCTGCCTACTTACTCGCTGATTCCGATAATGTATTTTCATGCAAACATTATTACTGTTCAGAAGAAGAAAAACATGCGTGTACCCACATAAATATATTGATATTGGATCACTGGACCTGAATTATTATCATACCATTATAACACATGTTCGCGTATCGTGAAATACGATTCTGCGATTGACGTTTTAATATTATAAAATATAATTTACCGACATTGGTTAGGTCCGTTGACGTTTCGCTTCTCAGACAAACGCCGCAAACAAAATGCCCTTTCTAAGTTATACTAAAGTTAAACTTGTATATTTATGTATTATTATATCAAAACAAATGCTCTTCCAAGTGCTCGTCAGTTATTGTGCTATACGTACAGAGAAACACTTGCCCGTGTATCGATCAAACACACTTTTCCTAGGAGATCTATACGGATATCATTATATAACGTCCTAGGGCGTTTAATATAGTTTTTACACACAAACGGTCGTTGACAGACGCTTGTGTGTTTGTGCGACTTATAGAAATGTGTGCACATCAACGAAATATCATGTAATATTGTGGACAGTAAATATATATACGGACAAAGCTATAAATTCCGTTGCAATTCCTATATAAAGTGATTTTACCGTTAGAAAATTTGTTTACATTAACGTTCTCCCGACTGTACTCGCTATAATCGCATAACTAAGATGCTGTACGTCAAAATACAGGGTGTTTTGAAATGATTCATCCGATATCTGCAGTACTCCAAACGTTTCGAATTTGTGGTGAGAAAAGAAATTCTGGAGTTTCGATGATTACTCGCGGGTCAAGTTGAGGAACATCCGAGCCAAATGAATCTGTCCCGACCAAATGTTGTTGTCGAAACCGATCTGCAGATGGTTTCCCTTGGCTACCCCGTCATCTAGATCAGTGATTCTCAATCTTTTTTGTCACAGGTCCCTTTAAATTTAATTTAAAACTGTCAAGGTTCCCATGATCAAAATCATTCTATTATTTTTTCTTAATTATATATTAAAATTGCATGTACTATTTCGCATAGATAAATTATTAAAATGTATAGTAAATTAATGTTTTTAATATACTTTAAAAAAAAATCTTTATAATTTAGTATTAAAATTTAAACATGTATAAATACAAATAAAAATAAATTAAATATTTCACGGCCTCTCAGTAATATAGCCACGACTCCCTCTAAAAGGCCACGTCCACTAGTTTGAGAAACACTGATCTAGACCTTAAAGTCTAAATACCTTATTTTTTTTTTAAGGTAGGTACATATAAAAGACAATCTTATATGTATTGACCACTTCCCGAGAGATCACTATTGACTTTCTTACGGTCAATATGCTTCGACGGGTTTACTTAAAATTACTCAAATTTCACAATAATTATTACGACGTTTCGAAATTGCATTAATAATTTTGGAACGCTTTGTATGTACATTATATTAAATCAACATTTTATAAACTGAACATGGCAGATACTCATGGCGGCTGCATCGTATAATATTATTATGCTGTAAGTATAGATGATATTATATAAGTTAAACGAAACTATATTTACGTATAAAACATATAAATATATAGGGAAGTCAATTTAAAGTTTCTTTTTTCTCAAAATATAATTATTATAGTTTCCAAGGGCTTTATTTTACTGTAGCGTCTTTGACAACTCATACTGCACGTTTTTAATATTATTATATTTTTGGATTTAATACAAAAACAAAAACGAGCATTCTTATATATTCATTAAAACTATTTGCTTGAATTCAATATTAGTTTTTAAGTATTATTGCATTGTTTTGTCCTTTTTATTTTATTTTATTAAAAATATTTTCAATTTAATTTAATTACTAGGTAAATACTAATACGATATCCAAACAATTAAAAATGTATTATTTGATATACCGCTACGTTATATTGTGTACATAAGGCTTTGTGAAGTTAAATAATATAAAAGTAAAGACTTTTTACTTAATTAAAATTGTTTAACTTCACTCAAACAATACTTCTGGTTATGATAGAATATAATCTGACATTCTTCTTAATGTAATGGTAATGTTTTGAGCTTAGATACTGCTTCGAAAAAATGTTTTACATTTTTATGAGCACAATTTTTCAAAAGAGATTTTATATACCGAGTGATCCATTGATTGATCTCTAATAGTATCTATAATATAACCTACACTCATTATTTTGAAATTTGAGATTTTTTGAAAAAATATTTTTTGCATAATCTAATATCATTTCAAAACAATATAATTTTTAAAAATTAGTATCGTTATTTTTTTTTAAAGAATTTTACTTTTTTGAATGACAACATAAGTTTTTTTCATTTTGGAACCCAAAGCAGAATTTTTTTAGAGTCATTTCGGATGAGTGATTGATTACCAAGTTATAAGTAGTAATACAAAGTCTAGATGAGCAAAGTACTAAACCAAAATTGTGTGAGATACCTCTACCCTTGTTTTACTCTACTCCGCGAACAATAATAAATATCGGTAAATTAAATATATATATATATATATATATCAAAGTGCGGTGCATCGTCGAACGTGCTGCAGCAGGTTGATATTAAATTCAAAGCATACGCATATATTATTATTATACGTCATATTATCAACATCAGCAAAACATATTATACATATATTATATATCTCTAACAGAAATTGCAGCAGTCCGGTGAAAAAAAATTTACCTCCGGTCGGTGAAACCACTCTTGTTGAAAACCTTTGCCGTATATATATATAGTTGTGTTCGGCGAAAAAAAAAACTCCAACGCTATAAATATATATTATTATGTGGTTCGTCCTACCTATATAGTTATAAACGTATATCCGCGGCGAGGCGCGGCCAGTAAAACAGGATAAAAAAATATACACCACCACATACTACATAGTGATTAATAATATTAGACCCTTGTAAATTGTGCGCAGCGGATGTAGTATATAACTATCCGGGTAAAATTTTCCTCGTAAAAAAAAAAAATTTAACGCTATTATTAATTACCAGGCGTGGCGAAATATATCCACCCGCGCACCGTTCGGAGAAACGGTTTTGTTTTGAGCTATAAATCGTTATTAACTTTTTTTTTTCCCGACCGTTATACTATATGGTGCGTTCTGTAAATGATATAAATACCACTGTGCGCGTAAACATCAAATGAAAAACGGTCCAGCGAGTCCGAATACGACTACTTTACAATGCACTTCCCGTTAGACTGCTGTAGCAGTCAGCCTATAATAATCATACAGGTAATAATGCTGCTGCAGCTTGCAGCTGATCTCCGCGAAATTCGATGAAAAAATTCGGTTGGGTTCGAATCGTGACACCCATGCCTAGAAATCGGCATCACAATTGGTTCCCGATAAAGACTTCCGAAAAAGAAGAAATTAATTTCAATTATTATAGGTGTAGTATTATTTAACATCAGTAAAACATACTTCCCGTCATTGTCATATATCGCCCAATTAGTGTACGTGCAAAAAATAATACAAGCAGACGAGAAGAAAAAAATAAGTATAATTTAAAAAAATAAAATGCGTTATGACATATTTGAAACAATTTTTATCCGTACCTGCATAACGTCGTGTAGACAGTCCTGTATAAAGTCGTAAGGAAAATTGAAAATGCTCTTAAAATAATCTGAGTGCCTATTCGGACAAATCGGAACCGATTCAGATACCTACACGGACAAATCGACATACATTTGCTGCGAATCTTTGAGGATCGCGTTAGACGGGCAGAAGACTTTAATGACTCGGCCTCGTACGATTCGGCGAGTGTCGTCGACACACGATCGATCGCGTAGTTTGAGTCGCCGACATTCGGTCGATGCACGCTGTACGACATCGCATATCGCAGTTGTAATGTTTCAGTAATTTATGATGATAAAAATTGTAGGGAGAAAACATTTCTCCGTTGTACGGTCGTCTCCGATGTATATTATTTTTCGTGCCGACGAAAAAGGTTTCAGAAGGGTTCACTCGATTTCGCTACCGCCGCC